>JAPKLY010000345.1:158845-197750 GCA_026898435.1 Prunella vulgaris | reverse complement strand
TTAGGTAAGGGAGTAGGAAAGAAGGTATGACCCCTTAATTTAGGGGTATGGGCATTTTTGACTTCACATCTCTTCATTCCCAGTTGATAATTTCGGTCATAAGGGGATTTAGGAGAGGAATTTGAGTTCTAACTGTATTTTGGGACGTGATATGGCTTTCGGGGTTGAAAACGAATATTATTCGGTCGCGTTTTCGGCTCTGAAAATTAATATTTTGCTCGTTTTGTAAGCCTAAAATTTTATATCTTGTATTTGTTAATTAAAACTTATGTTTAACCCATTTTATTACTTAAGTTTTAATAAAGATCCGCAATTACTCGTCGGATCGAAGTTTTTTCAAATTTTAGAGTTTTCGGTTTGACATTTGGCGATAAACGTCCAGGGTTTTATTTTTTATAAATCTTTTACACCCAAAGGGTCTTAAAATCCCTTTTAGAATCTTATTTCATTCATTCAAATGATTTATTAATATTTGATTCATAGTTACGGTGCTAGGAGTGCTTCCGGTTCCGAGTTTGAACCAACCGTTAAGTAGAAATCACTCATTTTAAAACTTAGTGTCCTCAAAGGAGTAAAAGATCAATCAAGCAAAAATATATAAATATAATAACATGAAATGTAATATAAATAGAAAAAAAAATATAATTTGGTTCGGGGTATTACATCCTACCCTCCTAAAAAGAAATTTCGTCCACGAAATTTGACTTACCAAGGTGATCCAAGGCTTTGGGATACTTCACGCGGATCTCGTCTTCTCGTTCCCAAGTGGCCTCCTTCCTTCCGTGTCGGCTCCAGTGAATTAGTACTAGAGGGACCTTCCGATTCCTCAAGGTGTGCATTTTTCTTCCCAGTATGATCCTAAGTTAATCATCCCTCTTGACCCCTTTGTTCAATCCTGAACTGAGATTCATACTGAACCTTCTAAGCCTGGGTCAAGAAGTCCTAACTCTACTGACAGCTCAACAAACCTGGTTTCAGGCAAAGCCTTAGTCAGGATGTCAGCTCTCTGCTTGTCAGTAGGGATCCTCTCCATCCTGATGTCCTTCTTCTCTACATGATCTCTGATAAAATGATGCTTGATATCTACATGCTTACTCCTTGTGTGTAAGACTGGGTTTTGGGATATGGCTATTGCACTATTGTTGTCACAATAAATTGGGACATCGTTGGCCTCTATTTGGTAGTCTCTCAGTTGTTGCTTCAGCCAAAGGATCTGGGAACAACAACTGCCTGCCGCCATATACTCAGCCTCAGTAGTAGATGTTGCAACACTTGTTTGTTTCTTTGAAAACCAAGAGATCAGCTTGCTCCCTAGAAACTGACATGTGTCTGTGGTTGATTTCCTATCAATCCGACAGCCTCCATAATCAGCATCAGAATACCCTGTCAGTTCTAGGTTGTCATCTGAGGGATACCAAAGTCCTAAATTGAAAGTACCTCTAAGGTATTTCAGTATCTTTTTGGCACTCTCAAGATGACTCTTCTTCGGATCAGACTTATACCTTGCACAAACTCCTATTGCATAAGTGATGTCAGGACGACTTGCAGTTAGGTACAACAAAGATCCAATCAGTGCCATATATTCAGTCTGATTCACTGAGGTCCCCTCCTTGTCAGGATCCAGCTTCTCATTTGTGTTCATGGGAATACGTGAGACTTTGCTGGACTGAACTCCAAACTTCTGAATCAAGTCCCTGGCATACTTGGACTGATTTATGAAGATTCCGGAGTCAGTTTGCCTGACCTGGAGACCCAGAAAGAAGTTCATCTCTCCCATCATTGACATCTCAAATTTTCCGGTCATCAGCTTGGAGAATTTCTCACAAAGCTTCAGGTTGGAAGATCCAAATATTATGTCATCCACATAAATCTGAACCAAGAGAATGTCCTCCCCTTCGGTAATCCTGAAGAGGGTCCTATCCACTGATCTTTTTACGAATCTGTGGACTATCAGGAACTGGGAGAGTGTATCATACCAAGCACTGGGAGCGTGTTTCAGGCCATAAAGAGCTTTCTTTAGGTGATAGACTTTGTCTCCGACTTCGAACCCTGGAGGTTGTTCCACATAAACCTCCTCGTTCAGTACACCATTCAGAAGGCACTCTTCACATCCATTTGATACACTTTGAACTTCTTGAATGTTGCATATGCTAGAAACAACCCGATTGCTTCCAACCTTGCAACTGGGGCAAAGGTCTCATCATAGTCAATCCCTTCGGCCTGAGAGTAACCCTTGGCCACCAGTCTGGCCTTGTTCCTGACAACAACATTCTTCTCATCCCTCTTGTTCTTGAAGACCCACTTGGTGCCAATAACATGTTGACGCCTAGGTCTTTCAACTAACTCCCAAACCTTTTTCCGCTCAAACTGGTTGAGCTCATCCTGCATGGCTAGGATCCAGTTGGGGTCAGCAAGAGCTTCTTCAATGTTCTTAGGCTCCTGATCACTCAGGAAGTAACAGAACAAAGCGCTCTCACCAAAGGACAAGCTCGTCCTGACCCCCTCATTAACATCACCAATGATGTCAGCCAATGAGTGATCATCTAGCCACCGCCTCCTGCTAACGGCTGCACTGGGAGCTGCTGACGTTTCTTCTCCTGAACCTAAAATATTAGTCTCGACAATAACAGCCAAAGAGGAAGAACGAGCAAGAACAGGGGATACTGAGCCATTCCCAGAGGGATATCCAATATCAGGGACATTGCTTCCCCCTACTGAGTTGGACTCAGTAACTGTCTCAGGTGCAGAAGCATCATCACCGATAGTACGTACCTCAGGTTGAGTCTGTCCCTCCGTCTGAGACTCAACATTCTCCGAGGCTGGGGCTTGCTGAGGGTTGGCTTGAGTTCCATCCTGATCTTCATCATCATCATCCCATCCCTTGGGAGCACTAACTAGTTTGATCTTGAATTCAGTATTCTTCAGTCTCAGTCTCGTCACCCTCTTGGTAACCCTCTCAGTGTCAGGACTTGGAACCTGTTTTCTACGCACTGATGCAGTCTCATCAAACACAACATGTGGTGTTTCCTCCACACAAAGAGTCCGACAGTTATACACACTGAAAGCTTTACTGACTGAGGAGTATCCTAAGAACACTCCCTCATCAGATTTGCTATCAAAGGCTTTCAGCTGGTCTTTCCCATTGTTCAGGATGAAACACTTACACCCAAAGATATGGAAATAGGAGATACGAGGCTTTCTTTTATTCCAAGTCTCATATGGTGTCTGAGCATGTTGCTTGTTCAGCATAAATCGGTTCTGAGTGTAGCAAGCAGTGTTGATTGCTTCAGCCCAGTACTTCTTGGGCTGTCCTGACTCAGCCAACATGGTCCTGGCAGCTTCCTTCAGGGTCCGATTCCTTCTTTTAGCTACCCATTCTGCTGAGGGGTCCTGGCTGCAGAAGTCTCATGAGCAATGCCAAGGTCAGTACAAAAATCAGTTATAATAGAGTTAATAAATTCTATTCCCCGATCTGATGTGATCCTGACGATGCTCTGACCCTGTTCAGTACTCAATTTCTTGAGTAACTCTGGAATCTTGACCTGAGTCTCCTTCTTGTTCAGCAAGAAAATAACCCATGTGTACCTGGAATAATCATCAACAACAACAAGGGTATATTTCCTACCATTCATGCTGACAGGAGTAATTGGACCAAAGAGATCCATGTGCAGGAGCTGAAGCACTCTGTCAGTTGAGAAGATATCTTTCTCTTTGAACGAAGCTTTGGTTTGCTTGCCTTCCTGACACGCTCCGCACACGTGGTCTTTGCTAAAAACTTCATTAGGTAGACCATCTACAAGAGAAAGTCTAGAAATTTTGTTAATAATCTTGAAGTTTAAGTGACTCAGGTGTTTATGCCAAAGCCAAATGAGTTCAGAAGAGCTCTTAGCCACCAAGCAGGTTTCAGGAGAGCTACTCTTAAAATCAGCAAAATAAACATTGCATCTCCTGACCCTGTAGTCAGAACCTGCAGTGTACATATGTCCTTAACGAGACATATGTTAGATGTAAATTCTACACTATAACCACGGTCACAAAACTGACTGACCGAAAGCAGGTTGTGCCTGAGACCCTCAACAAAGGATACATTCAGGACTTTAACAGAACCAACAACAAGGGTACCGAATCCCCTGGTGAAACCCTTAGAGTTATCACCAAAGGTTACCTGCGGGCCTTCCTGAGCTACATAGTCCTGAAGGAGATCATGAAATCCGGTCATGTGCCTGGAACATCCTGAGTCCAAGTACCAGTCCTTCATCAGATCCTCCTTCTTCTTCTTGTAGCCCGCAGCGACCGGAAACAAATCAGGCATCAGGTACCCACTCGTATTGGGTCCTACAGTGTCAGCCATACCCTTCGGGATCCAGATTTGTTTAACAATTCTGATGGCATCAGAAGTGTAAACCTGTCTCCTTGAAACATCTACATACACAGTCCTCTTCTTCCTTTGTGCCTGGGAAGTTGAGGGTATATGGGTGTCAGCCTGAGGTTCAGGGGCCCTGGATTGATTCCTAGGGGCGGGCCTCCTGTTCCTCTTTGGCCTGAGTGCATTGGGCTGAGTTTGATCCCGGGAAGGAGCAGCTCGGGCCTGACCTCTTGGCACTTGAGGTCTGGCCTGAGTGTTTCCGGAGTCAGGTCTCCGTTGCCTTTCAGGGGCCATTTGGTTTGTCCTTCTCCCCTGAGGATTGGAACGCACCTGATGGGCCCTGTGCCCTGCCTGAGGTGTCCGGACCACAGTATTCCTCGGCCTTGCCTGAGGCCTTCCCTGACCAGAGTTCCTTCTATCCTGAGCATTCTGAGGCTGAGCCTGAGACGTGCTCAGAGTAGAATTCTTTCCAGCCTGAGAATTCCTTGGCTTAGCCTTGGAGTTCCTTTGATCCTTCTTCCTCGACTCAGGATGAGGAGCCTGGGCCTTTCCCTTAGGTTTTGGCCTAGATTCCTCAGTCATTTGCCTGACTGGTTCAGGCACTTTCTCTTTCCCTTTGCCTTTATCCTGACGAGCAACACTTGGGCTCTTATCGTCAGTTAGGGCAGGGACAAACTTCTTCTGAGAGTTGCTCCCTGAAGCACCTCTCTTCTTCTTGCCCTTTGGGTCTTTAGAGGCATCATAGCCTAACTCAGCTTTGGTACCATCGGTATGCTGAGAGAAATTTGTTAACTCATCAACCACTAGGGAAGACTCGTGTAACTTCTTCAGCTTTTCCTCAAGTTGCCCATTCTTTTATTTTAGGGCCTCATTTTCAGTGGTGTATTGACGCACCAACTCCTCATGAGCTTTCTCTTTTGAGATCAGTTCAAGATCCCAAGCAGTTTGCTCAGCACAAAGACGAGTTTGCCACTCAGTTTCAAACATATCTCTCAGAGCAAGTCGCTCAATCATCAGTTGTTCCTGAGCAAGGAACATATCAGTGTCACGAGTCTCAATCAGCGAGCTGATTACACCTTTCAGTCTTTCCACCTCCAGTGGAGCTTCATCATGCTTGTTCTAAGCATGAAGCAACTCTTCCTGAAGATGTACTAATCTGAGGGCTTCCTCAGTATCTCTCACTCTGAGAGACTCAGTTAACTGATCGTTTTCCCCACTCAGCTGTGCATTCACATCCACTGTGTGAGTATGAGTCTCCTGCAGCCTAGAGAAGTCAACCATCAATTGCTCTAAGGCGAGCTGAAGGTCGAGTTCTCCTGCTGAGTCTGAGCTAAGCTCAGGTGCGTGATCAGGAGAAGAGGCAGAAGAACATACCTCATCATCTGCCATCAGGCAGAGGTCATCATACTCCTCATCGAAGAAGAGTTCAGGGGACCGGCGTCCTGGGCCATCTGAATCTGAGGAATCCTCAGCAAGCATTGCTTTCCGGTCTGATGCCCTGAGCTCCCTCTTGGCTCTCAGATCTTCTCTCTCTCGAGCGCTCAGCTCCGGACAATCATACTGATAATGTCCGGTCTTGTGGCAATGGTAGCAGAGATCTACATCAGTAACACCCTTTTTGTCAGTGTACCTTTTATCTGACGACTCCCTCCTGCTCCCTGATGATCTTTCAGGTTTGGAGCTGGATCTTCTGGGCTCATCATCTCTCCTCTTCTCATCACGATCTCTCCTGGAATCTGAACCCCTCCTCTCTACCCTCCGGGGGCTTGATCTCCTGGGTCTGGAGTACCTGCGATCACGGCTGTCAGTATAAAACTTCTTATACCTACCGAATCGAGAGTTCAGCTTCTCGAAAAACTGTGCCATCAGGCTGTACTCCAGGGCTAGCTCATCCTTGCTCATATCTCTCAGTGATTTCGAGCCAGATCCAGCCTCAGGCTTAGGAGTAGCTTTAAGAGCCACACTCTTTTCCTTCTCAGGTGTCTTCTCTTCACTGACTTCCTCACTGGCAGCACCCTTAGTCTTCCTCTTATCGAGGTCGAATTCCAGAGCCTTTAACTCTGAGAAAAAGTGAGAGTGAGTAATGTTTGTGAGGTCCTGAGTGTTCTTTAACAAGATCACTCCTGTGTCCCATCTTTCAGGGAGACAGTTCAGGATTTTAGATGAGACCTCCCTCTTGGGAAACTCCTTCCCAAGGGTTGCTAGCTCGTTCATCATCTTGATGAACCGAGCTTCCATCTGATCGATGGACTCTCCCTCTAACATCCGGAAGGCCTCAAACTTCCTGATAGCAAGATCTCTCTTGTTCTCCTTGATCTTCTCTGATCCCTCACTCATCTCCTTCAACGCATCCCAGATCTCCTTCGCGGTCTTCAGGTGCATGAGTCTAACTGAATTCTCGTAAGAAACAGTGTGGGGTATAATGTTCTTTGCAACATTATCCAGTCCGATTTGCTTAATCTGATCAGCAGTAAGCGCGGATGTCTCCACTTCTTCATCACCGGCAACTGGTACTGGAACATTACCAGCAACAGGCCAGGTCCTCTGAAGATTCCTCATGAACCTGATAGGACCTTGCTCAATCACCAATGGCATCTGATCATGGATGGAGTAGAGATGTACGAGGACCCTGAATTTCCAATAATCATAATCTTCAATAGAGAATTCAGGAAGACTGCCTTTGTGGCGTTTAGAACCGGATGCCATGAATGCAAGTTTTTCAGAAACAAGATCTGTTCAGTTGACCACCAAAAGTTTCTCCTTAAAAACTGTTGGTAAACAAAGTCAGTGGTCTTTTGAACCACTGCTCTGATACCACTTGTTGGTTCCGAAACGAGTATAAATCAGTGTATGGGGGGGAATACAATGATGTCAGATTTTCTCGAAAGTCTTAGGAAAATGCTCTTTCAAAACCTAGTCAGGAAGATCCTGATGTGTTCTATAAACTGATAGTCCTCAGGGGCAGCAGGGACGGGTCAGTGTTGAACCAGATAGGCTAGGTCAGAGTTGTGCTCTCAGAAGCTCAGTAGAGATAACCCACCTACTGACAGCTCAGAAGCAAGTTAGTTGGATAGCTATCTCAGTAAGCTCAATTTAGTGCGGAATGTGAGCCCTTAAGTTTACTCGTTTTAGTTCTGAAAACTTATCAGTTTTGCTTAGTGAAAACGTAGTTAAGGCTGGTGCACAGTTTACTGATCAGGATGACAAGTCTGAGACAAGTCTGTCCTGATGGTTTTCAGAAACGATGCAAGGATGCTCAGTTTAATATGTATGACAATTATGATCCTGAACAAAAAGTAAATCAGCACGCAAGGGTCTTTTTAACGTGGTTCGGAGATAACCAACTCCTACGTCCACGACCTGATTGAACATGAAGCTATCCTCAAATCCCTGAGGATTGGTACTTGGGTTTTACGTGCCAAGGGACACGAGTAGCCAACTTTCTCTCTTAGGAACTGACCCCTGGGTAGTTTTACAAGTCCCAGTCCTTACAAACAAACCAACCAAATCACAAACTGAGGGGTTTGGTTTTACACGTTTTCCAACTATTTTATATTGATCCCTCTAACAAATCAAAGCTAAGGATGGGATCAATACTCTAAGAAAATAATACAGAGGAGATTCCTGCAACAACACTAGGGAAATTTAAGTTTCAGAGTGTTGTTTCAAATCAACTTTGAGCGCTTGGAATCTTGAGAGTTTCTTTTGGAAATTTCCTGTTAGCCTTGAATGGGTGCAAGGCTCTCTGTATTTATAGGGAGGTTTGAAATAGATCCATCAAAATTGATCTGTTTCAAACCTTCCTATTTAGGGTAGGTGCAGAAGTTGGGTGTCCTTGTCTGACATGGACCATACCTGGTATGGTAAAGTTTCTGATCCGCCGCCTGCACCTCTGAGAAGTATTAAATATGTTTCAGTCTCCGTACATACGTGTCGCCTTCTTACTGGTCGTTAGTCCAACGACTAGTTTGTCGGCATTGACTTTACTGAACCTCGTACATTTATAACCCTGAGTTTCTTATTCTTTACTCAGCATAAATGTTTGTCTTATGTTGGAGACTCTGACATTCCTTTTGCTTCCTCAGACTTCCATTCACACGTGTAACTTTTGGGTCTCAGGACTTATAAGTATCAGGTTAACTGATACTAAGCCCAAGTCTGGACTTATGAACATCAGAGGGACGTTCAGCCTGATCAAGGTTACACTGAGCCTTCACTGACGAAGACTTCTCTGAGCATGCTTAGTCTACTCAGAGTTGTCAGGGTCAGTAGTCTTCTTCAGGATGGCTTCTAGGCATCTTCAGGAGTCTTCCTAGGTTTTTCAGGTTGATCAGCTTCAGTGTGATCAAGCCTTCAGGGTTGGACTGACTTCTGACTTCTGAGATGTCTCTCCATCAGTCTTCAGTCTTCAACACGTTCCCCCTGAACTGAATACCTGTGAATAGAAAAATCTATTCTAACCTATCTATCCTTAACTATCATCCTGACCAACTATACTTAGGTAAATTCATCAAGGGGTTTTGGGATCTAATCAAAACACTTCCTGATTGTCCCAACAGAATGGACTGAGGATGACAAGAGAAGGTCTAACCTTGACAATGTTGCAAAGAACACTATTTATCATTCACTTGATAAAATTGTGTTTAGCAAGATCAAAACTGTAAAACTGCAAAAGATATATGGGAAAAGTTGGAAATGATTTGTGAAGGAACTTAACAAATCAAGGAAAATAAACTCATGATAGCAGTTCAGAAGTTTGAGAACTTCAAGATGAAATCTGGTGAAACTCTTGAAAAGTTTGAGTCAAGATTCATTGAAATTCTCAATGAGTTAGACTCATTTGGTAAAGACTACTCACAAAGAGAAATGAACATGAAGGTTCTCAGAGGCTTACCTTCTGAATGGGACATGAAGATCATTGCTATGAGAGAATCAAAGGATTTATCTAAGATATCCACCTTTGAACTCTTTTCAGACCTCAAAGCTTATGAATTTGATATAAGCAGAAGAAAAGAACCTGACAGCAGTAAGGTTACAGCTCTAGTAGCTGACAACCTTACAACTACAAGTTCTGATGATGAAGACTTAGCTCTTTTTATAAAGCAGCTCAAGAAGTTTAGCAAATGGACCAAGAAGAAGCAGTTCACACCAAAGGAAGATGGTAAGGTGAAATCTACAACACCTAACTCAACTTATTTGTGCTATAACTGCAGAAAACCAGGACATTACATCAAGGATTGTCCACACCCCAAAGCTGAAAAGTACACTGATGAAGAAAAGAGAATCAGGAGAGATAGAAAGAAAAAGTTTGACAAGGAGAGAATTAGAGCACTACTTTCTGAGTTTGATAAAAACCAGGAAGACTGTCCCCCATCTTCTCAAAAGTCAACTACAGATTTAGAAGACTCTGACTTTACATATTCAGATGAAGAAGCCCTGATCTGTCTTATGGCTAAAGATGAAGAGGTATGCTCATCATCATCAAGTTATATTACAGAAAAAGATTATTCTAGTAACATGCTAAGTGCAATCCAAAGACTACAAGAAGAAAATGAAGATCTTAGAAGAGATAATCATATTGGAAGGGAACATGTTAAAGCTTTGTTAGCTGGAGTGGAGAATGCTGAAAATCAACTGCAGATTCTACAAAAACTGAAAGAAGGTTACAGTTGTCTGAAAGAGGACAATGAAGAACTCTTCAATGAAGCAAGTTGTAGAGCTGCAGATTGTGCTAAATTGAAAGAAACAATCAGAACTCAAGAACTGATGATAGATGAACTTGAAAAATACAATGCTTATTATCAAAAGAAGCTAGATTGTTTTGGAAAATCATCCAAACAACTGAAGAAGATGCTGTCTGAGCAAAGACACTCAAAGGACTTGACTGGAATAGGATATAATCCTTGTGTATGGATGAAATACTTACAAAAGTCAATTCCAAGACCTGAAAGAAAGTTCATCAAAGAATCAACCCCTGAAGAAGCTGTAAACTCAACCCTACAGCTAGAAGATTTGAAATTCTTGAACTTATTCATAGAATTGTCACCAAGAAGACAACAAAAGATCAAGGAGATCATGGAAGATACTGAAGAAAATGTTTCAAATATGTTGCAAAACATGATGCTGAAACCAACTGCAGAATCAAACCTATAGTCAGAAGAAAAAGTCTATCATAGATTGGATATGGAAAGAAGACTCAATTTTGATAGATTCTGGAATGGAAATATGTCAGATATGTCTCCCTCTTCAAGCTCTCAAAAAAAGGATCAAGCAAGAACTGTAGAATTAACAACTCTACAGCTCCTAAAAAGGTTTGGATTACAAAGAGTAACACTGGAGGAAATCCAAAGCATTGGATTTCTAAATAACTCACTTTATTTTGCAGGGACATGTTACAACCACCAAAAGAGAGATTTGATACATTGACAGTGGTTGTGCAAGACATATGACTGGAGATAGAAGTTTGCTACAAAATGTGAAAGATCATAAAGGTCCTAAAGTTGTTTTTGGTGATAATCCTAGTGGAACAGCTAAAGGATCAGGATATCTACTCAAAGGAAATGTTCAGATCAATGATGTTTACTTGGTAGATGGTTTAAAGCATAACTTGCTTAGTGTGAGTCAATTTTGTGACAAAGGCTACACTGTAGACTTTACACATGACACTTGCATAGTCAAAGATATTGAATCCCAAACGACTAAACTGACAGGAACTAGAAAAGGGAATGTTTACATTGTGGAGTGGAACTCTACAGCTGAAACTACCTGCTTTCTAGCTAATAGTTCCAATGAAGTTAGTTGGTCATGGCACAAAAGAATGAATCACATAAACTTTAAAAAACTGAATGAACTTGTGAATAACAAACTTGTAAGAGGTTTGCCAAACACTAAGTTCAGGAAACAAAATTATGTGATGCTTGTGTCAAAGGGAAATAAATCAAGAAGACTTTTAAAAGCAAAACTCACCCAAGCACTTCAAGAATACTTCAATTACTGCATATGGATCTTTTTGGACCCATAGAACCAGTAAGTATAAGTGGGAAGAAGTATACTTTGGTTGTTGTAGATGATTACTCAAGATTTTCTTGGACTGTATTTCTAAGAAAGAAGAGTGAAACTCTACAGCGGTTGCCAAAATTGTTAAGAAGAATTCAGAATGAAAAGAACTTGAAGATTGTGAAGATCAGATCAGATAGAGGAACAGAATTCACAAATCAAGTTATTGAAGAGTATTGTTCATTATTTGGCATAATTCATGAATACTCTGCAGCTAGAATCCCACAGCAGAATGGAGTTGCAGAAAGGAAGAATAGAACACTCAAGGAAGCTGCCAGAACAATAATTGTTGAAGCAAAGTTGCCTAAGAAATTTTGGGCAGAAGCAACAAGCACTGCATGCTATACTCAAAATAGATGCTTAATTGTTAAGGATCATAAGAAGACTCCATATGAGTTATGGAAAGAAAGGACTCCTAATATCTCTTATCTACACATCTTTGGATGCAAATGCTTCATACTGAATAATGGGAAAGAACACCTCAAGACTTTTGATTCAAAGTCAGATGAAGGTATCTTTCTAGGTTATTCTAATGTTAGCAAAGCATTTGGAGTGTATAACAGGAGATTAATGATTGTGGAAGAGTCACGTCATGTTGTTTTTTATGAACAACATAGCTCCCCTGAAGAAGTTATTGAAGACTCTAAAGAGGACAACTCTACAGTCACAAGTCAACAACAGTATGTTGAGATCAAAACTCCTGTAGATTTGATCAACAAAGGCTTTGGCACTGTGATAATTGAGTTACCACCATTAGAGAATGTTGAAAACCTAGTCCATGAGAATGTTCAAACATAAGTAGAGACACCAACAAAAGGACTTGATGAGTCTGCAGTAGGTAAATCTACAACTGTAGAGAACAATGATCAAAGACTAGAACCTATGTCTGATTTGATTTGGTTGAAATATCACCCCCCTGAGCATGTAATTGGAAACCCATCAGATACTGTAAAAACCAGAAGACAAATCCATGAGGCAATGTTTGCTACATTTCTTTCATCTTCAGAACCTACTGATATTCATGAAGCACTGCAAGATGTCAATTGGATTATTGCAATGCAAGAAGAATTGAATGGTTTTGAGAGAAATCAAGTATGGGAACTTGTTCCAAGACCTAGGAATCACAAAGTGATTGGAACTAGGTGGGTATTCAAGAACAAACTTGATGAAGATGGAATTGTAACCAGAAATAAGGCAAGACTAGTAGCTCAAGGCTATTGTCAATCTGGAGGCATAGATTTTGATGAATCATTTGCCCCAGTTGCAAGATTAGAAGCTATAAGAATATTTCTAGCCTATGCTGCACATATGAACTTTACAGTCTATCAAATGGATGTAAAGAGTGCATTTCTCAATGGTTTACTATCAGAAGAAGTGTATGTTGAACAACTACTAGGATTTGAGGAATCTACAGCTGAAGATAAGGTTTATAAGCTTAGAAAAGCCCTTTATGGACTTAAGCAAGCACCAAGAGCATGGTATGATACCTTATGTGATCATTTGATAAAAAATGGATTAAAAAAGGGTATGGTTGACAAAACCTTATTCAGATTATAACATGGGAATGATATTTTGCTTGTCCAAATCTATGTTGATGATATAATCTTTGGCTCAACCAATGAAGAATTATGCAGAAAATTCTCTAAGCTCATGACTGAGAAATTTGAAATGAGCATGATGGGAAATCGTCTGAATTTCTTTTTGGGATTACAAGTTAAGCAAATGAGAGATGAAATTTTCATCAATCAAGCTAAATACACTCAAGAGCTTATCAAAAGATTTGGAATGGATAGTTCTAGGCCTACCAATATACCTATGACACCTTCTGTGAGTCTTGACAAAGATGAGAATGGCAAAAGTATTGATGTAACCAAATATAGGAGACTAATTGGATCATTTCTATACCTTACAGCTAGCAGACCTGATATCATGTTTGCAGTAGGTGTATGTGCTAGATTCCAAGTAAATCCTAAGGAATCACACTTAAATGCTGTAAAGAAAATCATCAAGTATGTCAAATCCACACAAAATCTAGGACTATGGTATCCTAAAGAAGGAACAATTGAACTCATTGGGTACACTGACTCAGATTTTGCAGGCTGCAAGATTGATAGGAAGAGTACTAGTGGAATTTGTTAATTCCTAGGTGAAAGGTTGGTGGCATGGTTCAGTAAAAAGCAAAACTCTATTGCTCTTTCTACAGCTGAAGCAGAATACATTGCTGCTGGAAGTTGTTGTGCACAAATCTTATGGATGCAATATCAATTACAAGACTATGGGATTGATTCAAGAGAAACAACTATATTCTGTGACAATACAAGTGCTATTGCTATTACACAGAATCCAGTTTTACACTCTAGATCAAAACACATAGATGTAAGACATCATTTCATAAGAGATCATGTTGAAAGAAAGGATGTGAAATTGACAGAGATTTACTGATTTGAATCTTGCTGATATTTTCACTAAACCCTTGTGTGAATCAAGATTTTCAATCTTGAGAGGCAATTTAGGAATGTTAGAATTGTAAGAAGACTCTGTGGACATCACTAAATTGCAAAGACAAACCAACAAAATTGGAAATTTAGTAAAAAGGAAAGTTGCAGCTGCAAAGTCACTCAACTGTAGAGTTGATAACTCTACAGCTGTAGACTTAGCTCTGAACTGCAAATTCCTTACCAAATGTATATTTCCAAATTCTAAGATTGTCAATTGCAAACTTAGAGAATTTACAGTACTTTGTACCATTCTGCAAATTAAATGGAACACTACAAAATTCAGAAACTTTTGTACTGAGTTACATAAATTTTGGATTTATTCAGGCATTTTAATTAATAAAATGTTTGAGCATGTGTAAACATTTTAAAATGAAATGAAATTCTATGTGAGTTAGATTTTGGACAAATTTAATTATAAATTTTGGCCCAGAATTCAAAAAATCATAAATTTTAAGTCAAAGACCGTTATACCCCTGTTCTTTATGACTGTTTAAGGAAAGGTATTTAAAGGATCCTTCATCCTTTTCATATCCTACTTTAACTATTCGAACACCTCACCTGAAACGTTAAACACTTCCCATCCCCTACTCTAAAGAAACCAAGAATTATGGCAATGAAAGTTATCTTCGGAGTTTTATTCGACTTCGATGAAATACTGAAGAAGCATCCCACTGATGTTATGGAGGAAGTTGTGAAGCAAGGGATTCATTACTGTCTGACCCACAATCCTGGATCATATGATGATAAAATTGTACATGATTTTTATCAAAATGCTGAAGCCAACGTAGAAAGGAAAACATTCTCAGTGAAGCTGCAAGGTAGGAATGTCAAGATTACAACTGGTGATATTTGTAAAGCTCTGCATCTAAGGACTGGAGGTGATGCTCATGATAATCTCAACTTTGCTGAGGAAGATGAGAAGTATTGGAAGAGATTTACTGCAAAGAAGCCATTTCCAAAGAATTGGAAGAGGACATTCAAGAAGACTGACTTAGCAGTTGAGTATGTCTATCTTTACGAAGCTATTGATAAATGTTTATTATGTAGAACTGGTGCTCATGATACTGGCACTATTTTGATGTGAGATTTAATGATAGCTTTTGTTAAGGAGATTAAGATAGACATTGGAGAACTCTTACTGAGGAATATAGGAAATGATGTTGTGAAGGCAGGAAAGAACGAATGTTTTGGTTTGTTCTTAAATTATATTTTGAAGGAAGTTGGATTTTCTTTGTTTAATGGGCATGAGGGTCAGCCTATTATAACTCATAGAATCATTGGGAAGGCCAATTTCAAGAGAGGAGCTGTGGATGCTCCTATGGCTCCCAAATCCAAGAAGAGAAAGAAGAAATCTGAAGGAATGACACTCACCATTATCAGATCACCAAAACAAGCTGAAAAGAAGAAGAAGAATGTTAGAAGAAAGCTCTTAGTAGATGAACCTACTGATTCTGAGGATGAAATTGATAGAGAAAAGAGGCAGAAAAAGTTTCATTCTAAGAAAGTTAGAGAAGTTGAAACTGACAAGTCTACAGCTGTAGACTTGCCAACTGTACAGTCTGAGGTACATATTTCTGAGGAACAGATTGAAGAAGATGAAGTTCCTGAACCTGAAACTGAACATCTCCCTGTTGTTCCAGTTGAGATGGTAGAAGGATTTGAAGAAGAAAGGCAGAAATTTGATGAATGGAAGTTAGTTAGAGAAGAATTGGAGAAGTTAGTAGTTGAAGAAAGAAATTTGTTCCAGTGGGTAGTTGACTGGACAAATTGCAGTGATGTCAATGAATTGATGAAGCCTAATTTCATATATGATTTTATTGCTGAGAAAAGAAGAAAGGACAAAGGAAAAGGAAATCAGATTATTGCTGAAGAACCAGCAAAGCAGAAAATCACTAAGTCAGCAACTGAAGCTTTGAGAGTAGCTCTTATGACTGAGAAAGTTCCAAAAGCTGAATATCCTGAGGAAGAGTTTGATGTCACAAGCTCTGATAGTGATGAAGAATTGCCACAGAAGACTGGTGAAGGAAGTCACCAAATAATTGAAGCTGAGGGCTTAACTATCTTGGCAAAGGAAGCTATTATGATGGAATCTGTAGGAGCTAGTGCTGCAGATCCAGTAATTGTTGAAGGAAACCCTACAGAAGAAGAATCTGAGAAGGAGAAAGAAGTAAGAAAAGATGATTCTCCTTGCAAAGGGCCTAAGGAAAAGCCAAATGATGATGAAGATGGCAATGATGATGCACCAATAAGTGGTGCTCAGGCTCAAGCTCAGGTTCAAGCTCAGGTTCAAGCTCAAGTTAAGCTCCCCCATTGCAAAGCTATTCAGCTCTTGAGAGAGAGAATGTTGAAAATATGGATGATTATATTGTTGAATTCTCTACAGAAGTTGCTGTGACTCCTAGCAAGAGGAAGGCTTCCACTGAAGACTCTACAGCTGTAGAGTTGATGCCTTCTAAAGCTAAGAAAGTCTCTAAAGGAAAGGAGTTGGTAATAAGAGAAGGAGATTCTGAGGAAGAGGACAGTGATACAAATCCTCAGATGATTCCCAAGGAAGTTGTATCTCAACTTAAACATTTGGAGGAATCATTAAAAGGAATAGAAGCTGAAATCTTAAAACAAGTCAAGCAAGTACCTGATGCTATTATCTCTCAGAATGTAAGAAGAGGTATGGAAGATCTTGTGAAGAAGTTTGAGGAGAGAAGCTCAGAAGAAAAGAAAATCCTTGAAAAGAACTTCAAAGCTATTGTGGACAGCTTACTGGCTCAAAATGAAGAGATCAGAAAAGAGAGTAGCCAGAAGACAAGAGAAATTATCACTCTACAGTCTGATATTAAACTGATGAAAGATGACTATTTCAATCTGAAGGTAGAAGTGAAAGGTATGAAGAATGAAATGACCAAGCTGATATCTGGGAATGAGACCCTGAAAACTGAACTAATGAGCAAGCTTAACACCATTTTGTCACATATTGATGTTGGCAAAAAGGGGGAAAGCAAAATAGAGAAAGAGATCGAAGAAAGAGAAAAGGTTACTGATGATATCCTTGAGAATGTGAAGGATATTGGAAAGTCATGGGCAAAAGAACTTGAAGTTGCAAAATCCAAAAATTTGTCCATGAGATTGGGAGAACAATCTGAAGAAAGAACTCAATCAGAGCAGATGAAGGGAAGCTCTAGAGAAGGCAAGATCATACAGCTCCCTAAGTCTACAGCTAAAAAACCTACAGTTCAGTCATCTCAAAAACCTTTTGGTTATTGTGAACAAACGGTGAAGGAATCAAGAGATAGAAGGAAAGAGAAGGAAGAGAAAGAAAAAGAAATGAAAGAAAGGCAAAGAGAGAAAATTTCTAAAGAATCTACAGCAGTTGTGACTGCTCAACCTCTGGATGTTCAACCTTTGAGCATGATACCTATTGAAGATTCTGAAAGGGTGAAACAAATGAAGACAAATTTTGACCTCATCTGGGAAGAATTCTTGAGTATATGCAACAGGCATACTGTGATCAAGAAGATTAAGCTCAAGAAGGACAGGTTCCAGAAGTTCAAGGACATGAAGGCCAATGGATCTTTATATAAAGGAGACAATGCTCGGCTCCTTGGTGGAAAAAATCAAAAGAATTCCATTGCCTAAGAGGGTATTCAAGTCCAAGAAAGAAGAAGAAGAGATGGAAACTTATGAACTTCAGATGTTGATGAAGTACTATGAAGAGGATGAAAAGAACATGAAGTTAGTGGAGCAAGAAATCTTGAAGCCTCAAGATGAAACTGATGAAGAGGATGATGAAGATGATGCTGATCCCAAACACAGAAGAAGATGAAGATTATGTTCTAGATTAGACACTAAAACTTTTTAGTTTTTAGTCTAATTATCTATTGTAAGTTGCATCTTGAACCCTTTTTAGTTTATGCAGCTCTGTGCTTTGCTCTGTCTTTTGTTGTTTTGTGTTGTGCCTTGCTTTGCTCTGCTTCTTGTTGTTTTTGTTCTTATAAGACAATTTCTTATTGTCTTTGTTGTTTGTTTTGTTGATTATTTTGCCAACATCAAAATATGGGGAAATTGGTAAGTACCTTGATTTAGATTTTGATGTGTGCAAAACAATGTGTTTTATTTGATATATTGATCTAACACTTGTGCTAAGGAAATTGGTGTTTGAAACATATAGTTGTAAGTGAAGTCTACAGCTGTATATTTGATCATTCTACAACCAAGACATGACCCTACAGCTATAAGGTTTCTCTACAGCCGATTTTTCTTATTTGACAAGACTCAACAGCTGCAAGATTGAAGTCTACAGCTACAAAGAACCGTTTGAAGAGATGGTACAAGTCAGAGATTATTTGAAGATTATGAAGATCCTTAAGCACTATTAGTGTAGCTCTGAATCACTCACTAAACTGTACTTAAGTGGAGGTTATTTCTAAAGAAATCTGGAGGATAATGAAGATTAGTTGAAGACAGCCAGAATTCTGAAGGAAAGGACAATAGTACAATTAGTACTATCCTGTGTGAAGGATGAGGACCACCTCACACATGCCAATAGAGAGAGAGATGAGCCTTATTTGAATTTCAAATTTGAAATTCCCAATGGATAAGTCACACCACTCAATCTATAAATAGAAGAAGTCCTCAGAGGAAGCAACAACAACAACCCTGAGCCTACAAGCATTCTGCCTAAGCAAGTCTACAACCATCAATATTCTGAGAGAGCCTTATTTGTTTTATCTTTGTGATTCATTGGATAGTTGGTTAGGATTTTTCTTAGAAAGAATCACAACTTTTGTTGTTGTTCCCTCACCTATTTTATTTCTACTTAGTGTAGATATCTCTTTGTGAGGTTTTTGTAAAACTCTTCACTACAAGAAAAAATGGATACAACAACAGTGGAAACCCGTTGTCTTTCTATAGAAAAACACCGTTGTTGAAGCTCCTGTTGTAGTAGGTATCACGTTTAGACAACGGTCAATTGACCGTTGTCTTTTCTTTGTTACTACAACGGTTATCAACTGTTGTCTATAGATATAAAATATGTTGTTATAGCATGTGCATATCCTTATTTGTGACTATAGACAACGGTGTTGAACAGTTGTCTTTTCTTAGTTAAAACAACGTTTTCAACTGTTGTCTACAGATATAAAATATGTTGTTGTAGCATGTGCATATCCTTATTTGTGACTATAGACAACGGTCATGAACCGTTGCCTCTTCTAAGTTACAACAACGTTGTATAACCGTTGTCTATAGATATAAAATATATTATTGTAGCATGTGCATATCATTATTCGTGACTATAGACAACAGTGTTGAACTGTTATCTTTTCTTAGTTACAACAACGTTGTTGAACTATTGTCTATAGATATAAAATATGTTGTTTGTATGCACATTTGCAACTATAGACAACATCATAAAACCATTGTCTATTACATATTTTTACAACAGTTATTAGCCGTTGCCTATTATACACCTATTTTTCTTCTATTGTCTATATACAAAAATACTATTATATATATATATATATATATAGCATTTGATTTTCTTAAATATCATGAATAGAAAATAAAGATAAATTAAATTTTAATTAAATAACAAGCAAAATAATCCATAAAAGTTAGATTACGATAAGCATTACATAATCCAAATAAATAAAAGGTCACTAAAGCTTCACCACACTATGCCACCGGTATTCAATTTGTTTACAAAAGTTTCGATTACCAAACATCCAAATATTCAAATACATTTGTCCAAAATATGATAAACATGATTCTTCTACAACGAGCTATTTAAAAGTCAAAATACATCAATTAATTCAATCACCAACACCAACAACGCAACCGTATAAATTGTTCGTTCCTCCACCAATTCATGAGGCTAACACCACTCCATCCTGAAGAACAGTAATGCAACTGCATGACTGATGCAACATCTTTAAAGATTAAACTAGATTTGAGAGGGGCCGATCAGCGAGCATCAACATTAGTCAGGTCATGCACATAGGGAAAAACAAAATTAAGGTACCTTCTCAAATCCCAAATTCGCAAAGTCTTGTCAAGAGAGCTAGAAACAATCTGATGATCTGTAGCTGCAGCCAGCTGCAAGGATTGAAAAAATGATGTGAAAACAGCTTTTTCTTAGACTTGCATCACCTTTGTCACATATCCATCATGAGCCTGCCATGAAGCAATAATCTTTCCACTTCTCATGTCAAAAAGTCTGCAAAGACCTGTGCCAGACGCAGCTGCAATCCAGGATGGAAAGGCTATATTTTCATTGGGATTCCCTTTGGCAGAGCTAGATGAGCAAATGGATGAGATAAGGGGAGGGAAACCATAATCAATGGATTCACTCCTCCAAAGATGAAGTTTCTACCTTGATTTACATCAATGAATTTGTTGGCCACAATGGTACTTTAGAAAAGTGTACGTATACAAGATTATTGGCCACATAAATGAGTAATTACCCCAGGGATCCATTTCCGGTACCCAAAATAAGTCTATCATTAAATTCCAAATAGTCCATAGTAGTGTACGAATTTCCATGAAATGCAGCACTAAGAATGCCACTTGGCAAAGGATTAAAATGAAGCATATTGTCTTCATCTCATTCTATCAATTGTGTAGAGGCGAAAGAGAGATCAGAAAATACTGATATTAGTTTTCCAGTTTGCCCATTCCATATATGTACTGTTCCGTCAAAAGAAGCTACCCTTCCAGAGGACGCCAAAACAAAAATGTCATTTACGATCTGTCAATTAATAGACAATAACATAGGCATGAAAAATTTCTACTAGCAATTGTTTATTTGATTTGAAGTAGGATGAAAGCTTTCCTTAAAATATAACCATTTCAGAAGCAGCCAACCAGTTATATGATATGCAAGCAGCAAACTAGAAAATGTTTTTTATCAAGCAATCATTATTTTGATTCTATAAATACGACTATTAAAAGATTATGATGTACTGAAACAAGCCTTACTCTAAACGCATACACAGCATCAAGCCATCAAATGGGCAAACATGCAAAAAGAACAACCATATAATAACTAGAAAAGGAGTTTCTTACAAAAACCAATGAAACAAATAAATAAGTTAAATGCATCAAAACATTGCCTTGGAATCTTATGCTATTTCAAAGCCTTCTAAACACCCTACTGGAAACAATACTTGGTTGCCAAAATTTTAGGCTTTGTTTCAGGACGGAAATTGGGTGCATACAATTTCTCTATTTTTTTATTTTTACTTAACATACACCATACTAATGAACCAAAATTTCAGGCTTTGTTAGTGTTTGCATCTAAGCAATTAATAGTGCAGATTTTGGGTTTTCAGGTTGTTTATTTCGAAGTTGGACTTAGAAAAGTAAAAAGAAGAAAAGGAAAGCAAAAGGAAAAGGTATTAAGCAAATTGAAGAACTCATTGCTATGTTCTTGATAGAGTTCTTATCTAGGTATCAGGATTCAAGTCATTACAAGAAAATACAATTTAAGCATTTACAACATCTGGTAACTGATACGAACCTCGTCATGGCATTCTAGCTTCACATGCAATCAGCTCTTGGAAAATCCCACTTCTGAATATTCCCTTTGAATCCTGGTCCAACTCCTGCTGTGAATACGGTACACTCATTTTTACAAATAATGAATAAATCAAATAATAAAGATTATCAATCTGAGAGTAACTTAACTAGAAGGCAAAAGAACAAATTCACTTACTGTTCCCACGTAGCAAAGTAAAAAGGGACTGCTAATATAAACCAGAACCAGAGAGTATCCCCACCAAACATGGCTGTGCTTCCATAGGCTAAGGCGTCAAGCTGGAAAGGAAAAAAATCATACTGAAGTTTCAGGCCATTATACTCAATGAAAACATACCTATAAGAATATCAACCAATGCTAAGGGTAAGAACCAGTGCAAATATACAAGACGCCAAGCAAAAGAAGGAATAAGTTTCATCAATATATTATAATTTACATTCCTCATCTTCAAATATAAGTTATGATATTATTCCTATGTAGTATCAACTGCTAAAAATGAGTTAATTTCATACCAATTATAATAAGCTACAAAGGCATGTTGCACAATGTTAATTTCTGTGGGAGAAGCAGGGGCAGCACTATGGCATCAGAGATCTAAGAATAACAGCAGCATCAATTTAACAAAGTTTTAACTAGGAAAAAAATTCTATTATGAAACAGCCACCAAACAATTAACCTTCACATACTCAAACAAAGTTTTAACTAGGAAAACACTCAATAAACAAATTTCCCTGTACACTTTAACCTCTACCTCTACCTACAGATATGAATTCCCTCTCTTACAGGAGGAACAAATTCAATGTATTGTTCCTTCATCATTTCATGAGTAATAAACCACCACAGAATAAGTGAAACAACCATGTATCATGCATGTGTATGTAACAAACGGCAGAAATAATTCACGCACACCATTTTTCCTCTGTATTCTCCTCTGCTTTTGTTTAGGAAAGAATTCCTCAAAACACAAATTAACATCACATGAACAAACGTAATTCCAAACAATTAATGGGCACAAGTATAAACAATGAACAATTAAATTAAACATAATACCTGGTGCAGAAGGCGGACCCTGGGGCTGGAGGCAGACGGCGACAGGCTCGCGTTGGCGCTGGAGGCGGACGGCGACGGGCTTGGGCTCGCGCCCTCGCGGTGGAGCTGACGGTGACGGGCTCGCCCTCGCGGTGGAGGGAAGGCGACGTACACGTTCTCGCGATTGAGAAAATTTTATGTTCCTAAAGGGTATGTTTGTTTTGGGACTGACACATATGGAAGTAGGACTTTGCGATCACGTCTCTACACGAGTTTGTGATGTAACATCCGGATTTCACATCCCAAACTCAATTCACACCTAAAAATACCTATTAAACCTATTATTACTCTTTCCAACACAACACTCATAAAATACCTATTATACCTATTATTATACTTATAATGTCAATCATTATCACACTTTGATTTGACATAAAGTAACATTCTACCCTACTAAAATCCCAAAACAAACACACATTTTTACTATTTATCAAGATTTTCACATCTCAAAATTTCAAAGTCATGACTTCTCACGACCCCCTCGATCTCAAAACAAACGTACCCAAAGTGTCTCCTGCCTAGGGCAAAATTTCAACAGTTGTGTTTCTCAATTTCAAAAATTTCCTGAGTATTGGAGGGATATACCTGCTGTACGTATACACGTATGGGTATATTCTACCTAATTTGTTTAATTTAAATTGTTTATTGTGTTCTATTTAATTGAATAGAATTAAATTACTTAATTTGTATTGTTTAATTCGTTATTTTAAATTTTCTAGATATGAAAAATATAATATACGTATTTAATTTATTTTAAAATTAGATAACTAAAAATTAAATAATATATATACTAGTTATCTAAAATATATTATTTAAAAAAAAAAATATAGATAACTTTACATAAATAAATAAGAGTAAAATATGTTATCTAGTGATTAGGGTCAGAATTGCATGTTTTTGCATCCATTTCTACATGGTTTTGATGTGTTTATGTTCATATTTGACCCTAAAATTCTATACTTTGTGCATTTAACCCTTTTTGGCTAGAAAGTTGTGTTTTGTAGTGAAAACGAGCAAAAATCGGCAAGAGACGAGCACATTCGTAAAAGTCCAGAAATTGTGAGTTGATCCAATGGAGGCAAATGATATACCATGTCGAAGAGTTCGAAGAGAGGGTCGCAACGGAAAAGGAATCGAGTCAATTGGAGCTCTAGAACTCAAGATATGAAGAAAACGAGGAAGTCGAGGATCGATCGGACAAGTCGAGGCCGAGCTCGAGCACAGCCAGGCCAGACTCGTGTGACCATGAGCCTGCACTCGTGAGACACATCTCTGGTTCGGGCGAGGTTGAGTCACACGAGTGATCACACGAGCTGGACTCGTGCTGTGACTGTGGTGCACTCGTGTGATGCCCCGGACTTCACATTTTCGAAGGGCTGTTTCGTCTTTTCGCGCGTTTAATGAAGGACATTTTTTACCAAGCATTGTGGGCACTATAAATACTCCAAGGATCAGATTCTCAAGGCATCCAAGTCACATTAGTTCATAATCATAGTTAAATTCTTAGATTAGAGAGAGAGAGGTAGTTACTTGTGGGTTTCTTAAGATTTCTTCTCACAAATTCTTAGATAACTTTTGATCTACCTCTTTGATCGTTGATCTGTTAATTCCTGCATTCTCGTCTGGTCTAAGGCTACATTCTCACCGATTGAATTTCAATTTCCATTGTCGGATTGCTAGTTAGCATTTTAGAGGTAAATGGTATCTTTCCAATTTTCATTGTAATAGGTAAATCTCTTTACATTTCTTGCTTAATGATGATTGTTCCTAGCTTAATTGTTCTCATGTTTACTCAATTAGCCATGAGCTAATTCCTTTATGTGTTAGTGTATGAGTCCTATGGAGTAGTGTAGTGATATGTTGATCTTTTGAATGATTTGAGTTGTTATATGATTGAATCTCTACATTGATGGATTGTATGAATGCTTGCATGTGTAGATGATAATAAGGGCCATTAGGGAGTTAGTCTCTTGCGAAAGTAGAGTTATTTTCCTAAACTTTCTTGTATTAAGGCGAATGCATATCAAGTGTTTGATAAAATTCCTAAGATAGTGAGAATTATCTCTAGTGAATTGGATGAACAATTAGAGGCTTTGATATGTTATTAGGGAAATCTTTTGCATGTTGGAGTGGCTTGCCCATTGATTATACACAATCTCATTGCATGATATAGTGATACTTCACTCCATGAAACATAAGATAGTACACTAGCACATATCTCTCACATTTGCTCACTTTGCAACCCAAGGTGATAGGTAGTTTATTTCTTTGACGCATTAGTAGACGATAGATACCTTTCCCCTTAATTGCTTTGTTAGTTAGCCTATTAAAACAACAAAATTTCCTTACAAGTCCCCGTCTCCTTTGGGTTCGATATATATTAAAACTTGGTCAAGCTTACCACGCTAATAGCGAACACGTACACTTACGTGAGGACTCATTTACACCGAACAAGTTTTTGGCGCCGTTGCAGGGGAGACGGCTAGTTTGTTTGGATGTTTGTTATTTCTTTTATGTTCGAATTTTGTTGGTAATATTGTGAGAGTTTTGATACTTGTGGTGATGTGTGTTTACATGTCTTATCTTTGTTTCTTTGTGTGTTCTTAATCATCCTTGGTGAGTGTTGATACTTGATTATATTTTTTGTAGGAGTGAGCTCAATTGAGATGGACGAATACAACCATTACTCGTATTCTTCACAATATCTATATTCTCCTAATTCTTATACGTATCAACCTCACCTATATCAACCACCACCTCCGTACGAAATTCCTTATCCTCCTAATCCTTACTCATATGAAGATTCCTACACTTTACCCTGTCCTATTCCTTCAAATCATGAAGAAGCTCCTCAAAGCCATATTAATGATACTCTAGTTTACATCCTAAATAAATTTGAAGAAATTCGAAAGGATGCCAAAAGAAGCTTTGAGGAGACTAACGAGAAGATTGATAAATTGTTAAAATCTCGAGGAGATCAAATTAAGAGCTTGGAGCTCCAAGTGGAGCAATTGGCAAAACAAGCCCAAGAGATTTGTGAAGAAAAGTTGGAGGATAAAGATGGGGGTAGTTTAGATGACTCAAGAGGAGGAAAGGAAGATGATCAGAAGAGGAAGACAAATGTCCACTCATGGACTTGAGCTTAATTGAAGAAAAACAACAAATTGAAGTGGAAGAGGAGCCTACAATTGAAATGAGCATTTCTCTACCCTTAGACTCTTCTACTTGTGCTTTAATTGATAATGTTGTTCGTTGTGAATATGTCTTACCTCTTGATATAATTGATTATAAGATTGAATTGAAAATCTTCTTGAATATTTTTTATAGTAGGAGATGGGGGTGGATTAGGTTGAGAAGAAAAGATGAATTTTCTTGTGCTTATAAATTCAAAATGATAAGGAAAGTAGGGGTGTGAGGTAGAAATCCTACTTGTTTTCTTGACCATTATGCTTTGAGATTTATGTTTGATGGAGAGGATGAAAGATATCCTTGGCCATTTAGCTAACATTGGTGTCGTCCGGCTAGGGGACGTTAAATCCAAGCTCTAGGTGGGAGGCAACCCACCCTTATATCCTTTTAGTATCCTTTGTTAGCTTGATTTTTGTTTTGTTTTCATGATTTTGGATTAGAAAGTAAGTTGTGATATTTTCACTCTTGATTTTTACTTGTGCTTGAATGATAGTTTGGGGGAGTTTATAGTGAGATGGTAGGATTGGTTTTGGATAGTGTTGTGCATGATTATATTTGGATTTGTGTTTTAATTGCTTAGTTTATGCCATATTCATCATTCTTTTCCAAACTTTTAAGATTTACAATCCGAAAAATTTTGGGGGGGTGTGATCATTCTTCATATGGGCTATTTGATATTGATTGATGATGTTTGTGGTGTTTAAAAATTGTTTGAAGTTGTGTAGAAAAATTAAATTCGGAAATGTTGAAAAAAGGCTCTGACCGAGCGGATGGCTCAAGGTGTCCGAGCGCTGGCCTTAGTGTGTCCGAGCGGTTTGCTACGGCCCAGGGCTGAAATTCACGCTTCCTCAGGAGCCATCCGAGCGGCTCACCAAGGCTGACCGAGCGCGCCTTCCGAGGTAAGTTCCTTTGACCATTTTTCGTGTATTGACCACATTTTCTTCTTACACCATTGTACACCTTAATCCACACACAAACACACACATTTTACACCACATTCTTGCACACACACTCATCCAAAAACACATGAGAAGAGGAGAGGAAATTCTTGTAACTCAAGCTCTACATTTCTACTCTTCACGTCCTTCCATAGGCACGTTTTCTATACTCCTTTCGTACTTATGCTTGTCTTCTTGCTTCCATTTCCTCATGTTAGTTTGTTCTTTTGTAGATTGCTATTTTGAGCATAACTGTGATTCTTGTGGTATTTTGTGCTTTATTCTTGTGCATTGCTTGATTTTGTCTCCACTTCTTTGCCAAACTTTTTAGACCATTGGTCCAAAAAAGTTTGGGGGGGTGTGATCGTTTTGCCAATTCTCTTCGCAATGCTATTCTTATTTTGATTTTTAGTGCTTTTATGATGTTTTGACCATATGCTTAGGATTAGGCTTGTTTTGCTTGTTATTTTTGGCCATATTGTTGTTTGCTTTGAGTAGTGAATGCATGAGATATGCTTATTGTTGTGTGGATGAGTTGATAGTCTTGATTTGTGTAGTGGAATTATTGCTTGATTCGTGTTGATCTTTAATACTTTTGAATTATTGATTCTTGAGATTTCATTGATATGAGCATTTTTGATATGATATGAGTCTTGATCAACCATGTCCCGTGAGATTTGAGCCAAATTTAGCCCGTTTTAATCTTGAACGGATGATATTTTTCTTGATGTGAGTTCCACACATGTGCATTATACTCTATGTTAGGATATCTATGTTAGATATTTTGATGATATAATAAACCAATCAGCTTGTAATAGGACCAGCTGAACATGTTAGTCAGCTGATGAGTAGTTAGGATTAGATAGGTTCAAGTGAGGGGGAATCTACCTTGCTGCCTAGAATATCCGAAGCTATCATAGAAGAGAAGACCAGCTAAGACCTTGTGGACTTAGCTGACTTCAGAAGATAGAAGTTTTATGCAGCTGACACTGGAGCATCAAGAGCAGATCATCAGAGAAGTTAACATCAGCTGATATCAGAAGAGACAGATCAGCTGATATCAGAAGAGTAGCTGATCAGCTGAGAGCACGTCGCAGACAAGACAAGGACCATGGATAAAAGACGTATCCAGACGAAGTCAAGAAGACCAGCTGAGGTGCACACCAGCAGACTTGCACATCAGCTGAGGTCCAAGTATCAGCAGACTGGCACACCAGCTGAGGAGACAGATCAGCTGAGGTCTTGTGCTCGGCCCAGATTCTTCAGAATCATTTTAAGGGTTGACTTGCGACATAAAAGGAGGATTCCCAGAATAGAAGATCAATCAATCAAGGGGACAAACTTGATTGATTGTAGATCACGAAGATTGACGGGAATCAAGAAGGAAATTCAATCAATCACAAATGATTGATTGAATACGAGATTATAGGATCTCAGATTTCTAGTCTTTTCCAACGACTAGTTATTTGACCCTATAAATTAGAGTAATAGTGATAATTTCAGTATTGATTCACACGCATATTAAGCTAGCCAATACTCTGTCAGTTTTATCACTTACGCTCAAAGACACCATTCTTACTTATCCTTTGTAAAAGCTTTGTAGAAGCTGTGAGAAGTCAATTGCAATTATAGCATTGACAAGTTGTAAAGAGAGTAGTACTCTCAAACTGTGTAAGTAAGTGAGTAAGTGAGTTAGTGGAGAGCCCCTAAAGTCCAAGTTGGATTGAGGAGAGTGGATGTAGGACAGTTGGTCCGAACCACTATAAATCCTCTGTGTCTCTTCGTATTTCTTTCTGTTCTTATTTGCGCACATCACCTAAAAGCCAATTTTTCATTAAAAATGTTTCCGCACTATTCACAGCGCACTACTTTCAAAATCAGACTACCTCAAGTAGTCTGCTGGTTTTCTGAATAAGCCGAATAATTTGAAAAAGGTTTTTGAATACTTACAAGTCTATTCAACCCCCCCTTCTAGACTTGCTCAAAGGTATTCTTTCCTAAAAACTGCCTTTGGGACCAACAAGTGGTATCAGAGCTGTGTGTCCAAAAGACCACAGCCTGAGAAAGCTTTTGGTGGTCACCCGGACAGATCCCTAAAAATCTGTTTTTAGAAAAATTTTGTGTGCCTTTTATCGAATCACTTGCAGATATGTCTTCCTACAAAAAGAGTGGATCCAAGACAAGGAAGCTGCCTGAATTCTCCATAGAGGATTATGATTACTGGAAATTCAGAATGGAGAATCACCTTGGAGCCATTCATGATCGGATGTTAGATGTTCTGGAGAAAGGTCCAATCAAGTTCTTCTGGGAAGGAGTAAGCGATGGCAAGACTCCAGAAGCTGAAATCAGTGAAAGAAGGAAGACAGAGAAGAAGAGTGAACTAAACGATGCTGAAAGGAAACTCTTCAACCTCGATCAAGTGGCCAGAACAGAAATCATTGAGACACTCTCCAAAGAATATATAGAGAAAATCAAGACGTGCAGAACTGCTAAGGATATGTGGGAGAAACTTTCCTTGATGTGTGAAGGGACAAATCAAATCAAAGAGAACAAACTTCAAGCTGTTCTACATACCTTTGACACATTTAAAATGAAAGCTGATGAAACCATTGATCAGCTAGATATGAGGCTGACAAACATACTGAATAAGGCAAGCTCCTTAGGAAAGGATTACTCGGAGAAAGAGATTAATAACAAAATTCTGAGATCTCTTACTCCTAGATGGAGAGTGAAGGTGACAGTAATTAAAGAGATAAAGAATTTATCTGAGATGAGTCATCATACACTACTATCTCATCTGAAGGCACATGAGTTCGATATCCAAGAAGAAGATCAAGAAGATGAGACTCCAACTTCATCAGTCACAAAGAATGTTGCTTTCTCTGCTGCAGCTGATAGTCAAGAGAAGTCCTCTGCTCCAGAGGACATGAGCTTAAATGAGCAACTTGCTTTATTGACCAAGAAGTTTGACAAGATGTCAAACAAGTTTCAGAAGTATAGATCTCATTGGAAGAAGAATAAGAGTGATTCTTCCAGAAGATACCAGAAGTCATCTGATTCCAGAAGACCATCAGATGAACAGGAGACCAGATATAAGTCTCCAGAGAGAAGGAGGGAACCAAGTCCCAGAAGAGGAGGAGATGGTGTTTGTTTCACTTGCAACAAGCCAGGACATCTCAGTTATGATTGTCCTCAGCTTACCCCAAGGGAGAGAGAAGAGAAGAGGATCAAGAGAGATCGCAGGTTCGCTGATAAGAGAGCTCTGCTGGCAGAGGAGGAGAAGCAGGACATCAACTCATCCTCATCCTCATCTGATTTTGAATCAGAGGATGATATTTGCCTCATGGCTAAGGTAGAAGAGGTAAATTCTCCTACTCACTCTGTTAGCTCATCTTGCTCCTCTACCTATTCTATGGAGTCAGATATACACAAGTTGTTATCTGATCTCCAATCCTCATTAAAAGTCTGTTCTAAGCTGGAAGAGGAGAACTCAAGTCTGAAAGCTGAAGTTTTAAGCTTGAGACAAGATCTGGAAATGCTAGACTACCAGTGATATCCTATGACTCACCAGCCAACAAGTCTGCTGACTTAATAGCAAAATGTGAGGAACAGGAGAAGCTGATAGAAAAGCTACTTTCTGAGAACACTGTCTAAAGTGAAGAACATAATCTGCTGACAGCTAAGTTCGATGAACTCTTCAAGCAAAATGAACTGATAACCAAAAATTCACAGCAGCTTCAGCTGAAAGTGGATCAGCTGACTAAGGCACTAAATGTCGTGTCTGAAATAGCTGCGTCCTCACAAACTGTGAATGATAAAAGGGGTCTTGGTTATCCCAAACCCAAACCACAAAAGAAGAAGAAAGGTGACAGTGGATTAATTAGGGATCCTCGAAAGGGTAAAGGGCCAGCTGAGCCTGCATCTGGATCAGAAGGGCAAAAGAGCAGAGGGACAGAAAAGGTCCCAGCTGGACAGAAGAGCTCCAAAGCTCAGAAGTCTGCTGGTGATCAAAAGGTTTCAGCAGAGCAGAAGAGTACTAAAACTCAGAAGCATGCTGACAATCAACATAAGTCCAAAGCTCAGAAGCCTCGAGATCAGAAGAGGAATCCAAGTCATAGCTCAGCTAAGACAAGGAGAACTCAGCAGAATCAGCAGAGGAATGATAAGCCTGGGTCATCTCAGCAGAGTAAACCCAAGCGAAACAGACCTCAGCCCTGGGTTACTTTTAATGTAACCAAAGTAGGCAAGCCTTCACCGGCTAAAGTTTATGAGTCATTCGGAGGCTCAAGTCGAAATTATCCTTTTGAGCAACCCACCTACAAACCTGCTGTTATCACTCATCGCCCCAGAAAAGATCCTCTGAGCGAGATGATTTTTGTGGACAAATATGGCAGAAGGTTGAGATCGCCTAAACCTCATAAGGATGATCTCTACCTGTGGATCCAGAAAGTCGATACTAACCAATCAGGACCCAAAGATAGGGTACCTAAAGCCTGAGTTTTAATTTTAGGTTAACTCTAGCCCTATAGAAAGAGGAGAAGCCAAGGGCCATGTCTGGTACATTGATAGCGGTTGCTCGAAGCACATGACCTTTGAGAAGCATCTTCTCCAGAACTTTATAACGCTGGATGGGCCTAGAGTTGTGTTCGGTGACAATAATTTTGGAGTCACCAGAGGAGTAGGCACTCTGCTGATCAAAGGAACAAGAGTTGAAGAAGTCTACTATGTAGAGGGACTCATGCACAATCTTCTGTCTGTATCCCAATTCTGTGACAAGGGATATTCAGTAAGATTCTCTAAGAACTCTTGTCTTGTTATTAATGATTTAAATGAGCAGGTGCTACTAACTGGCCTCAGAAGAGGTAATATGTATCTTGCAGATTTTGCAAGCTGTCCAGCTGACTCTTGTTTGGTTGCTAAAAGCTCACTAGAGATCAGCTGGCTCTGGCACAAGAGGTTAGGTCATTTGAACTTCAAGACTCTCAACAAGGTTGCAAGGAAGGGTCTAGTCAGAGGTATACCAAATGAGGTGTTTGCATCTGAGCAGAAGTGTGATGCCTGTCAGAAAGGGAAGCAGACTAAAGCCTCATTCAAAGATGTGCAGAGTACTTCAACAACAAAAGCACTCCAGCTGCTTCATATGGAATTGTTTGGACCTGTCTCACCTCTCAGTTTCAGTGGAAGGAAGTACACACTGGTGATTGTTGATGACTATACAAGATTCACTTGGGTAGTGTTCTTGTTCAAGAAGAATGAGACTATGGTCAAGATGCTGGAGTTGTTCAAGAGGATTCAGAAGGAACTGGACCTCAGCATAGTCAGAATCAGAAGTGATAAAGGTACTGAGTTTCTTACCTCTGTTGTTTCTGACTATTGCAGGGATAATGGTATTCAGCATGAGACATCAGCTGCCAGAACACCTCAGCAAAATGGGTTAGCTGAGAGGAGAAACAGAACCCTCAAGGAGGCAGCAAGGACTATGTTAGCTGAATATCAGACTCCTCAAAGATTTTGGGCAGAAGCCATCAACACTGCCTGCTTCATCCAAAATATGTGTCTACCAGTCAAGAGACATGGGAAGACTCCTTACGAAATGTACAACGGTAAAACTCCTAACCTTTTCATCCATGACAATGGAAAGACTAAGTTAAAGACTTTTGATGCTAAGGTTGCTGAAGGAATATTCTTAGGATATTCTGGAAGTAGCAAAGCCTATAGAGTCTTTAATAAAGTCTCTCTCTGTGTGGAGGAGACACCCCATGTTGTATTTGATGAATCTTTTCATGAGTACAGCAAGGAGAAGCTAGCAGAAGAGGTGGATCAGCTGTATCTGTCAGATAAGCCATGTCTGATTAAGGTAGTAGTACCTAGGATAGATTCAGATTCAGATTCAGATGATGAGTCCAAATCAGCTGATAAATCCTCATCAGCACCAGATGATGGTACTTCGACCCCTGACACTAACCAAGGGGGAATTTCAGACAAGACCCAAGAGGAGCAGACTATGGCACCTCAAAGGGGCAAGAAGACATTGTCTGATTTCCAGCTGAACAGATTCTAGGAGATCCAAGTGTAGGTGTTCAGACCAGAAGAAAGCTAAACTTGGGTGCTCAATTCAGCTGTTATGTGTCTCTGATAGAACCCAAGAATATCCATGAAGCTCTTGAAGACCCAAACTGGATTGTAGCTATGCAAGAGGAGCTAAATCAGTTTGCGAGACAAGAAGTTTGTACTCTAGTGGAGAGGCCCAAACATCAGAAGGTCATAGGCACTAAGTGGGTATTTAAGAACAAAAAGGATGAAAATGATGTAGTGGTTTGAAACAAGGCAAGGCTAGTAGCCCAGGGGTATTCACAGTCAGAGGGGATTGACTATGATGAGACATTTGCTCCTGTGGCAAGACTAGAAGCCATTAGATTGTTTCTGGCCTACGCTGTTTTCAAAGGGTTCAAGGTATATCATATGGATGTCAAGTCAGCGTTTCTGAATGGAATCCTGGCAGAAGAAGTTTATGTGGAACAACCACCAGGATTTGAGATTGGGAACAAGGTTTATAGGTTGCAGTAGGCTTTATATGGACTAAAGCAGGCACCTAGAGCTTGGCATGATACTCTATTACAGTTCCTACTGGATAGTGGATTCAGTAAAGGAAAGACAGACAAAACCTTGTTCAGAAAGGAAGACGGAGATGATATCCTCTTAGTGCAGATCTATGTGGATGATATCATCTTTGGCTCCCCCAACAAGCTGATGTGTGATGAGTTCAGCAAGCTGATGACCAGCAAGTTTGAAATGTCTATGATGGGGGAGATGACTTATTTCCTTGGACTGCAGGTGAAGCAGATGTCCAATGGAACTTTCATTAGCCAAGCTAAGTATGCCAAGAATTTGATTGAAAAGTTTGGAATCAGTAGCAGTAGAGAAGCTAAGATTCCAATGATGGCAAACTTTAGCATGGATCCAGATGAGGCTGGTGAGAAAATGGATCAGACACAATATAGGGGACTTATTGGTTCTCTGCTGTATCTCACTGCCAGCAGACCTAATATTAGCTTTGCAGTTGGGGTGTGTGCAAGGTTTCAGGCAAATCCTAAGAAATCTCATCTGGAAGCAGCAAAGAAGATTGTAAAGTATTTGAAGGGTACTTACAATCTAGGCCTCTGGTACCCAGCTGATGACAACTTTCAGCTGAGTGGGTACTCAGACTCTGACTATGGAGGGTGCAAGATTGATAGGAAATCAACCTCTGGCACATGTCAGTTTCTGGGAAGTAAGCTGATATCTTGGTTCTCCAAGAAGCAGACTTCAGTAGCTACTTCTACAATAGAGGCAGAGTACATGGCTGCTGGTAGTTGTTGTTCTCAGCTGCTCTGGATCAGACAACAGCTGAGGGACTACCATGTGATCACAGAAGTGATACCCATCTTCTGTGATAGCACAAGTGCAATAGCCATTACTCAGAATCCTGTTCTCCATACTAGATGCAAGCATGTGGACATAAGACATCATTTTCTTCAGGATCATGCTGAGAAGGGATATATCAGGATGGAGAAGATTCATACGGAGAAGCAGAGAGCAGATGTGCTTACCAAACCCTTAGCAGAGATAAGATTCAGAGAATTAGTAGCAGAGTTAGAAATGATAGATGGAGGAGCAGTTCTTTAGAAAGAAAGTTTTTTTTGGTAAACGGGTAGTCAGCTGGTACCCAGCTGAGGACTATTCTGCTGAAGTAATCAGCTGATCCTCACATCAGCTGATCTGGTATGTCTACTTATTCTTTCCTTTCTTTTCTCTATCTTGTTATGTCTAACTTGATACAGGGATAAGTTATGAGAGTCAGACAAGGCTACTTTGCTTCAGCTGGTCCATATCAGATGATATCAAAGACCCAGATGAGCAGAAAAGATTTTTATGAGGATCGCTCTTATCAGCTGACTTTGCCACGTCAGCTTCCCGATAAGTATTTCTATGATCTTTATGTCGGTTTTAAAATCTTATTTTATTTATCAAATCTTTTAAAAAATTTAATAAATCCCTAACTTCTAAAATTATTTTAGAAAATTGGCAATCAAATCTTTTCTTTTACAAAAATTCGGGGATTTATTACCTTTTTCAAAATAAGGTGTCAGTTGTAATTAATTTAACACCGCTTAAATATTCTCAAAAAGTGCTTTCATCATTACCTTTTTTTCAAAAAGGCGAATCTTTTGAGTCGGTCAAAACCTTTCAAAATCCTGACACCCACGCATCACCTCCAAAATTCTCAAAGGTCATTTATTCTGGACCTTTGATTTGTGTGATGCAAGATACAAATCTACGATCAAAACTGATCGGTTTTAATTTTTGGAAAAACTGCTCATATCTCTCGATACTTATATATACCCCTTAACTTCTTTCTGAAAACCTTCTGTTCCTAAATCTTTCTGCCCGAAGTATTCCTGCATACTATTATCTCTGCATTCAATCTCTGTTTTGAAAGTATGGCATCTAAGGCAATGCAAAAACTCTTCAAGGAAAAGATGTACGCAGAGATGTGTGTCGATTTCGACACGACTAGGGTTCCTGAAATTAGAGAAATCTAAACCTTCTTCAACATCACAATCTCCGAACCTTCATCTCCATGACCCCCCCTGACCATAAAACCCTAAATTTTTATGCCTTCCAATTCCTTCTTAGGGCCCAGTTCAGCACAAACTCCATCAGCTCCTTGGTTGATGAAGCTGTTGTTATCTCCAAGGATGCTGTTGCTGATATCTTTGGCCTATCCTCCACTGGTGTCCAACCTCACAAATACAAAGAAGCCGACTACCTGGAAACTTTTAAGTTAATGGCCAGGAAGAGTCATAGGGACACCACCACGAATTTGAAGAAATCCATGCTGAGGAGGCATTTCCGATTCCTGATGGATGTGGTGACCAAGGTCATCTTGGCGGAACAGGGGAGTTTGGACGCCATTACCAAACTTCGCCTGAGTGTGGCGCGTACCATTCTTGATGGGGTGCAAGCAGACTGGGTAAGTCTGCTATGGTTCCGCCTGGAACAGGAGTCCAAGAGGTGTACGGTGAAGGAAGTGGGTGGACAACAGGTTTATGGCTTCAAATCCAAGTGCTCCATGGCCACCAAGATAACTATCATCCTGGATCATCTGCTGCCCCAGCATGAGTGGGATGAGGAATGGGTTGTTGAGTACAACCACACCAAGTTCTTGAGGGGAAGTAACTTGGACGTTATTGGGCCAGCAGATTCAGACTCCTTAGCTGATCCTGTAGCTGCTGCCCCTGGTCCTTCTGCTGGTCATGAGAAGAAGCAGAAGAGGAAGGCTTCAAAGCCTGCTAGAGGGGATAAAAAGAAGAAATCTAAGAAGGAAACCACTCCAGTTCAAAGGAAGCTTTCCTTTGATTCAGATGAAGAGGATGATACTGCTGTGTTGAGCAGTCTGAAGAAGAAATCTTCAGCAGAGAGGGCCACTCTGCTGGTTGACGAGTCTTCTGATGAAGAAAAAGAGCAAGCTATTGAAGAATCAGCTGAAAAGGCTGAATCAGATGAGAATTCTGGATCTGACTCTGATGGAGAGGAAGAGGAGTCAGAGGAGAGGGAATCAGCTGAGCCCTCAGTTGCTGAGACTGAAGTGCTACATTCCTCTAGAGATGCTCCATCAGCAGAGACACCTTTAGCTACCTCACCTATCAGGTCAGCTTCACCTTCTCCCCTCTCTGATCCTTTCCTACATTCCCCCACCCCAGCTGATCCCACACCTTCACAAATCCCAATCGGCAATGAACCAGAGGAGATAGCTACCTCTGGTGAGCCTTCAGCTATCCCCAAACCCTCTCACCCTAAACCTATCAACCTTGATAACCCCAACTCCCCCTCAGAAATGGCCAAACAAGCACGCCTATCTCACCATCGTTAAAAAGGGCCTCTTGAACGAGGAATGATTATTTCTGCCCTTGCCCACCTTTCCATCTACATTCCCGAACTCAACCCTTATCCAGCCTACCAGGACATACTTGCTGATGGGCTTGCCTGGGCGCAAGCAAGAGAAGGGCCAGTCATATTCTTTCTGGCCCTAATAAAGGAGATGGGAGAGGCAGCATTTACTGAATGGGAGGAAATTTTGATGGAGGCCTTGGAGGTTAAGGCTCCATCTCAGCTGACGACCCCTGAAGGGCTGAGGAAGGTGGCTCGAGCTCTATTACTCAAGGACGGGGTGGCACTGGATTGCCCTGAAACAGCAGAGACTGAATTTATTCCTCCAGCAGCAAGCTTTGAGATCTCCCCTGCTGATCAGGTAACTCCTGCACTTTTGGATCAATTGAAAGAATATTTTGATGACCACATCAGGGAGGTCAAAGCTACTCTTCTTGCTGCCAAGTCTGCTGCCCCCTCTATGATTGAATCTCATGTTCATCAAGTCCTGCTGGACCATCGCAACAAGCTGAAGGAAGCTATGGAGGACAGCTTGTATGCCACCCGGATTGAATTCTTCAATACTCTCCAGAACTTCAAGGCAACTGCCAGGGCTTTTAATGATGATGCATCTGCTTCTCTTGCTGCTGAGTCTGAGAGATTCAGATTGGTCTCCGAAAGGTTGGAAGGACAAATTGCTGAGTGCAAACACGGTCAGGAGGACCTTAAAGCTGTTGTGGACAACCTTCCTACTTCTCTACCCTCTGCTGCAGTTATTGATGATATCAAAAAGGGGGAAGAGAAGAACTCAACTGCTATTACTGCCTTGCAAGCTGAGATGGCCTTTCTGAGAGCTCTTCTGGTGGATAATCAAGGGGTTCTATCTGCTAGGATAGAAAATGTTGAAGATTACATCAACACCAGAAAGATGGCCGCTCAGAAGACTCAGGAGCTGAGAGATCATAAATTGGCCGAGATATTGCAGAAGCAAGAAGTTGTTGCTGAAGAAAGGGAAAAGAAGAAAAGAATTATGAACGCTGAATTGGATGAGAAGCTGGCTAAGGAGTTGCAGCTAGCTGAGAAAGAAACCCCTGAGGAGAGGAGGAAGAGGCAGGAGAGAGAGATGAATGATGAGCTTGAGAGGAGATATCAGAGGAAGCTGAAGAAGAAGGGGAAGGCAGTTGCTCAAGGCAGCAGGACTAGGAGTGGAAAGTTCATCCGAGATCCAAATGAGCCTCTAGTTGATGGACCAATTGATATGTTCTACAATCAATTGTCTGATGAGCTGGTGGATCTCTGGAAAACTATTAAAGCCAAAACCATGATCCACTTCTATGTCCTCAGAGGAGAAGATACCAGAGGAGAAAGAGAGAAAAATGCTGAGTTCAGAGACTGGTTGAAGGAGACTTTTCCCAAGTTCTTCAGAGCTATCACAGAAGAGATGCTTAAGGTAGAGGTTCAACCAGAGTTGCCAGAGATTGAGTATCTTCCAACCCCAACTGATGAGAGTGGGAAGATAGATTGGGTGGAAATCAGGAAGCATTGGCTGCAGATCACTCAACTCTTTCATCAACTTTCTGACAACTCCCTGCCAGCTTTGAAGAAGATAGAGAAGAGATTCCTGGACTGGTTGCAAGTTCCTCTCAGCAGCAGAAGACCTCTCCTCATGTAATAGTCCAGCTGTGTCAGCTGATGATTAGGTATCTCTTTTCTGATTGTTCTTTCTCGTTTGAATTTAATAAAGCTTTATGATTCCAGACAACTACTTGTTGTCAGCTGCATTTTGATTCTGTCTAAAAGATCTTACTTAAAGATCTTCTTTTCTGTCCTATGTTGATCTTGATTTTGTTTAAATATACTTATCTGTTAAGATCAGCTGAGTTGGTTTTGATATCATCAAAAAGGGGGAACTTGTTAGGATATCTATGTTAGATGTTTTGATGATATAATAAACCAATCAGCTTGTAATAGGACCAGCTGAACATGTTAGTCAGCTGATGAGTAGTTAGGATTAGATAGGTTCAACTGAGAGGGAATCTACCTTGCTGCCTAGAATATCCGAAGCTATCATATAAGAGAAGACCAGCTAAGACCTTGTGGACTTAGCCGACTTCAGAAGACAGAAGTTTTATGCAGCTGACACTGGAGCATCAAGAGCAGATCATCAGAGAAGTTAACATCAGCTGATATCAGAAGAGACAGATCAGCTGATATCAGAAGATTAGCTGATCAGCTGAGAGCACGTCGCTGACAAGACAAGGACCATGGATAAAAGACGTATCCAAACGAAGTCAAGAAGACCAGCTGAGGTGCACACCAGCAGACTTGCACA
>JAPKLY010000345.1:140571-153845 GCA_026898435.1 Prunella vulgaris | reverse complement strand
TGTATTGACCACATTTTCTTCTTACACCATCGTACACCTTAGAGCATTATTTTTTTTAAGTATAAAAAAATTGACTAATAGATCTTTTTTTTAAAGGATTAAGATATCTTGTTAGTTAAAAAAATTGACTAAAACTTATTGTGATGATTTAAAATATATCACAATGTATCTTTTTTTTTTTTTTGTAGTAAAAAATATTTTTAAATTCAACTCATTTAATAAAAATTTAATTGAAAATAATTAAATTAATATATTTGAGAATAATAAAAAATTTAATTTGAGATATCAATATATATATATATATACAATAAAAATATATTTAAAACATTTATCAAATTATAGAAATTTAAATGAAAATAATTTTTTTTGAAAATAATAAGAAATTATAATTGAATTAGTTAAAAGTGTTAATTATAAAAATCATCAAGTAATACATGTTACTACAACAGTTCAAAAACTGTTGTAATAACATACTTTTTTACAACGCCGTCTTCTGCGAATAGACAACAGTTATATTACCATTGTCTTTCAGTAATTTTTCTAGAAAATAAAGATATACAATACGAATATACAACGGTTTTTGAGCCGTTGTAGTAACACTATCTTTAACAACGCCGCATTTTATAGTATTGACAACGGTTAAATAACCGTTGTCTTTCAGTAATTTTTCTCGAAAACAATGATATACGACACGAATATACAACGGTTTTTGAGCCGTTGTAGTAACACTATCTTTAACAACGCCACCAGCATTTTTTCTTAAAAACACCTTTTCACAACATAAATATACAACGGGTCAAAAACCGTTGTAGTAAAGTACCTTTTACAACGCCGCTTTTTGAGATTAGACAACGGTTCACCAAAACCTTTGTCTAACATTATATTCCATCAATGAAAGACAACGGTTATACTTTACCCAACATATTTTTAACTTTAGACAACAGTTTTTAACAAAACTGTTGTCTTTCTGGTGTTGTAAAATATCATTTTTCTTGTAGTGCTTTGTGAGTTATATTCTGAGTGAATAGGGTAGTTTAATCTCTTTTTAGAATAGGAATCTGAGTGAACCTAGTTCTAAGGGGGAGCTACTTTCATTGATCTAAGTGATCACATCTTAGTGAATTTGGCACCTGAGTGGTGTAACAGTGGATGTAGGTGGTCTTTTTATAGACACTGAACCACTATAAACCTGATCTATTTACCTTCTGTCATTTTAATTCTTGTCCTGCATATTTAATTTCCCTGTTACATTCATCATTCTTTTAAAACCTGACTGCATAAAACTTTGTGTTTATCACAAAGAAAAACTGACTCTATAGCTGTAGACTTCTCTAAGTCACTCAGCTGTTAAGTTTGTTTATATTGTTTTTCATTAACACTCACTTTATTTCGCTGCACATTAGAAGTATTCTCAATACAATTTCAATTGTGAGAAACTCTCTGATACTTTGTCTACAAGTGATATTCTATTTTACAAAGTTTTCAAAACTCTGCAGCTGTAGACTTCTTAAGTCCACAGCTGTAACCTTTGTGGTCCAATTTCTAAAAATTCTTGTAGACTTATCTTTATAAACTTAAAGAGGTTACTGTAAGGTTCTAGAATCCCTCTTATTTGAAAAGTTTGAAAATATGTTTTTGGACTCAAGGTCTATTCACCCCCCCCCCCCCTCTAGACCTTGACCACTTTAAGGGACCAACAAAAATAATTTAATTTTATAAAAATAAATAATATATTTATGAAAAACTAATATTTATTCATGTAATAACACATATTTTACTCTTTATATTATATAAAAAATATTTATTCTATAAAAATAAATGAATATATGTAAAATGAATAACATTTTTTATGATAGTAACATACATTTACTCTAAATGGAACACACATTTGCTCCTCATTTTGTGTTACTAAATGGGCAAACATATGTTACTTTAAGGACAAAATGATTTTTTATAACAATAAATATGTGTTTCTTATATATTCATCATCCCCTTAAAAATCTAGGTATATTAATCATGTAGTAATACACTTTTTACTATTTTGTATGTGTTATTATATGAAAAATAATTAATTTTATAAAAATAAATAATATATTTGTGAAAACCTAATATTTTATTCTTGTAGTAACACATATTTTTCTTTATATTATATAAAAAATATTTATTCTATAAAAATAAATAAATATATGTAAAAAGAATAACATTTTATATGATAGTAACATACATTTGCTCCTCATTTTGTGTTACTATATGGACAAATGTGTGTTACTACATGGACATATGCATGTTATTATAAGGATAAAATATAATTTTATAAGAATAAATATATATTTTTTAATTTAATCATTATATCTTGAAATCTAGATATATTGATTCATATAATAACAAATTTTTATAATTTTATGTGTTATTATATGAAAAAAAAAACTATTTCTATAAAATAAATAAATATTTGTGAAAAAAATAATATTTTTCTTATAGTTACATTTTACTCTTGTATTATATGAAAAATTATTTATTGTATAAAAATAAATTAATATATATAAAATAGAAACATTTAATATAATAGTAACACAAATTTTATCTTTCAGTAACACATATGTGTCTATATAGTAATACAATCTGAAAGGAAAATTTTAAATTTATAATATAATATTACTTAATTTTTCTTTAACTAATAAATTAATTAAAAAAATATTATGTAACTAAAAAAAGAGAGTAAAGGAAATAAGCAACAGGCCGTACGGCCCATACCATTATAACTACGACGCCGCGAAACTTAGTCTGGAAGTTAAAGGGCATGCCCGTCCTTTTAATTATTTTTTAGTTTATTTTTAGAAATTTCTACCGTAGAAATCTTGATATAAATTTTTGTCTAAAAAAAATACTCAAATTCGATCCAATCCAGTAAAGACCAGTGACTTTATGCTAACTTAAGTACATTTTACATGGATTTTTGTCATTTATTGTCTTTCTCATTTTTCACTCACGTTTTTCACTAATTAAATTTACGGTGGCGCTATTTGGGCAGATTCTGCCTAGGGCAGAAAATTATTAATTAATATTTTATGTTAGTGGAGTTATCTATTTTCCAATATATCCTTACATAGTTTTGGCTCCATTTTAATGAGAAAGTGGCGCCAAACTTCCCTCTTCTTTTTTCCCTCCAAACAATTAAATAATAATTTCAGCTTTTAATTCTTGAAAATTACAATGCACATTAATTTATAAAAAATAAATTTTCTTATATCATCTTCAATTATCTACAAAAATTGGATTTTGATAAGTTCAGTTGAGAGATGTATGGATGAGAATGTTGACCTAATAAAAAAAAAATTATATGAAATTAAAAATCTTAAAAATAGAATATTAATTTGACATTTTGTATATCATTTTTTTCTATTAAGAATGTGGGATTAAATCTTTGTATATTAATAAAAATTAGATGCAATTAAAAAATTAAATATAACTAAAAATAATATTAATTTTGATTTTTTATGAAATGTTTGAAACGAAATTTAAATTTAAACAATAATATTATAAAATAATTAATTTTGCTAATATAATACTATTAGTGTATGTTATCATATTGAAAAAAAAATTGTCCATATCACAATATAATACTACAATTAATATTTAATTTGATTATATTAATCATTTTATATGATATAAATCTTCTTAAATGATTTTATGACTAAGTCAATATTCCCACCCATTCATCACTCCACTAAACTCAACCAAACCCCAACCCACGTTTAATATAATGAAATTTATTTTTTATTAATAATAATATACATATTTTATCTACATTAATTTTTTGAAACTATTCTATTCTAGCTAAATATCAAATAATATTATTAGTATCAATAAAATATTTAGATATATATATATATATACATATATATAATTTGTGTGTGAATTAATAGATTTTCAAATATATTATAGGAAACTAATTTAATCTATACAATATATATTCTAATTTCAAATTCATTATATTATATAATAAATCTTATAAGTAATAAATATCCAAATATGTCATTTTATTTATGGATTATGATTCATATAAAAATCAATTAAAATAAATAAATAATATAATTAAGATAGTGTTGGGACAATCTTAAGTGTTTTGATTAGATCCCAAAACCCCTTGATGAATTTGCCTAAGTATAGTTTGATCAGGATGATAGTTTCAGGATTGTTAGGTTAGAATATATTTTTTTCTATTCACAGGTATTCAGTTCAGGGGGAACGTGTTGAAGATTGAAGACTGATGGAGACGTTCCTGAAGTATGAAGTCTGAAGCATCTCCAACCCTGAAGGATTAATCGTCCTGAAGATTATCAACCTGGAGCTACAACCTGAAAAACCTAGAAAGACTCCTGAAGCTGCGTAGAAGCCATCCTGAAGAAGACCACTGATCCTGACAGAACTGAGTAGACTAAGCATGCTCAGGAAAGTCTCTATCAGTAAGGGCACAAGTAACCTTGATCAAGCTGAACGTCTTATTGATGTTCATAAGTCCTGACTTGGGCCTAATATCATTTAACCTGATACTTGTAAGACCTGAGACCCAAAGGTACACGTGCAAATGGAAGTCTGATGAAGTAGAAAGAATGTCAGAGTCTCCAACATAAGACAAATATTTATGCTGAGTAAAGAACGAGAAACTCAGAGTTATAAATGTACGAGGATCAGTAAAGTCAATCCCGACAAACTAGTCATTGGACAAACAACCAGTAAGAAGGCGTCTCGTATGTACGGAGACTGAGCGTATTTAATGCTTCTCAGAGGTGTAGGCGGCGGATCAGAAACTTTGCCATACTAGGTATGGTCATTGCCAGATAAGGACAACCAGTACCAGCACCTACCTAAAATAGGAGGGTTTAAGACGGATCTCCTCCAACGGATCTATTTCAAACCCCCCTATAAATACAGAAGGCCTTGCTTCCATTCAAGGCTAACGGGAAATTTCCAAGAGAAAGTTCTTAAGATTCCAAGCACTCAAAGCATACTTTGAACAACACTCAGAAACTTTAAATTTCCCTAGTGTTGTAGTAGGAATCTCTTCTGTATTTTTCTTAGAGTATTGATCCCATCCTTAGAACTGATTTGTTAGAGGGTTCAATATAAAATAGCTGGAAAATGTGAATACCAAACCCCTCAGGTTGTGAGTTGATTGGTAGGAAGGACTGAGACTTATAAAACGCCCAGGGGTCAGTTCCTTAGAGAGGAAGTTTGCTATTCGTGTCCCTTGACATGTAAAACCCAAGTACCTATCCTCAGGGTTTTGAGGATAGCTTCCTGTTCAATCAGGTCGTGGACGTAGGAGTTGGTTATCTCCGAACCACGTTAAAAAGACCCTTGTGTGCTGATTTAGTTACTGCTCAGGATCATACTTGTCATACATATTAAACTGATCATACTTACATTGTTTTGGAAAACCATCAGGACTGACTTTGTCATCCTGACCTTAAAACTGTGCACCAGCCTTAACCATGTTTTCACTAAGCAAACTGATAAGTTTTCAGGAACTAAAACAAGTAGAAACTTAAGGGCTCACATTCCACACTAAACTGAGCTTACTGAGATAGTAGTCTAACTGACTAGCTTCCGAGCGGTCAGTAGGTTTGTTATCTCTACTGAGCTTCTGAGAGCACAACTCTGACTTAGCCTCTTTGGTTCATTGCTGAACTGTCCCTACTGCCCCTGAGGACCATCAGTTTAATTGAACACTTCAGGAGCTTCCTGACTAAGTCTGAAAGAGAATTTTCCTGAGTTTCTGGGAAAATCTGGCATCAGTGTATTCCCCCCATACACTAATTTATACTCGTTTCGGGACCAACAAGTGGTATCAGAGCAGTGGTTCAAAAGACCACTGACTTTGTTTACCAACAGTTTCTGAGGAGAAACTTTTGGTGGTCAACTGAACATATCTTGTTTCTGAAAACTTGCATATCATGGCATCCGGTTCTAAGCGCCTTGAAGGCAGTCTTCCTGAGTTCTCTATTGATAATTATGATTATTGGAAATTCAGGGTTCTGGCACATCTCTACTCCATCCATGATCAGATGTACAAGGTGATCGAGAATGGTCCTATTGAGTTTATGACTGATCGTACCCGGAATTGGCCTGTGCGTGGAGGAGTCCCAGTTCCAGCAGCTGGTCAGGAGCCAGTGGAGAGGTCCGCACTTACATCTGACTAGATTAAGCATATCGGACTGGATAATATTGCGAAGAACATTATACTACATACCGTTTCTTATGAGAACTCGGTCAGACTCATGCACCTTAAGACTGCAAAGGAGATCTGGGAGGCCCTGAAGGAGATGAGCGAGGGCTCTGAGAAGATAAAAGAGAACAAGCGGGATTTGGCTATCAGGAAGTTTGAGGCCTTTAGGATGCTAGAGGGAGAGTCCATCGATCAGATGGAAGCTCGGTTTATTAAGATGATGAACGAGCTAGCAACCCTTGGGAAGGAGTTTCCCAAGAGGGAGGTGTCGTCTAAATTTCTGAACTTTCTCCCTGAAAGATGGGACACATGAGTGATCTTGTTAAAGAACACTCAGGATCTCACTAATATTCCTTACTCTCACATTTTCTCAGAGTTAAAGGCTCTGGAATTCGACCTCGATAAGAGAAAGATGAAGGGTGTTGTCAGTGAGGATGTCGGTGAGAAGAAGACACCTGAGAAGGAAAAGAGTGTGGCTCTTAAAGCTACTTCTGAGCCTGAGGCTGGATCTGGCTCAAAATCACTAAAAGATATGAGCAAGGATGAGATAGCCCTAGAGTACAGCCTGATGGAACGGTGTTTCAAGAAATTGAACTCTCGATTTGGAAGGTATAAGAAGTTTTATACTGACACCCGTGATCGCAGGTATTCTAGCCCCAGGAGATCAAGCCCCCGGAGAGAAGAAATGAGGGGTTCTGATTCCAGGAGAGAATGTGACGAGCCTGAGCGGCGAAGAGATGAGAAGAGCTCCAGAAGGAGAGACGATGCTGAACCCAGAAGATCCAGCTCCAAACCTGAACGATCATCAGGAAGCCAGAGGGAGTCGTCAGATAAGAGGTACATTGATAAATCGGGTATTTCTGATGTAGATCAGTGCTACCATTGCAAGAAGACCGGACATTATCAGTATGATTGTCCGGAGCTCAGTGCTCTCTCGAGAGAAGAACGGAGAGCAAAAAGAGATCTCAGGGCATCAGATCAGATAGCTATGATGGCTGAGTATTCCTTAAACTCAGATGGTCCAGGACGCCGATCCCCCGAACTCTTCTCCGATGAGGAGTATGATGATCTCTGCCTGATGGGAGATGATGAGGTATGTTCTTCTACCTCTTCTCCTGATCACGCACCTGAGCTTAGCTCAGACTCAGCAAGGGATCTCGACCTTCAACTCGCCCTAGAGCAATTGATGGTTGATTTCTCGAGGCTGCAGGAGACTCATATTCACATAGTGGATGTGAATGCACAACTGAGTAGGGAGAATGATCGGTTAACTGAGTCTACTGAGGTAGCCTTGAGGTTAGTAAACCTCCAGGAAGAGTTGCTTCATGCCCAGAATAGACATGATGAGACTCCAATGGCGGTTGAAAGACTCAATGGTGTAATCAGCTCACTGATTGAAACTCGTGACACTGATTTGTTCCTTGCTCAGGAATAGCAGATGATTGAGCGAATTGCTCTGAGAGGGATGTTCGAAACTGAGTGGCAAGCTCGCCTTAGTGCTGAGCAAACTGATTGGGATCTTGAGCTGATCTCAAAAGAGAATGCTCATCAGAAGCAAGTGTTTCAATACACCACTGAGCTTGAGGCCCTGAAATGAGAAAATGTGCGCCTTGAGGAAAAGCTGAAGAAGTTACACACATCTTCCCAAGTGGTTGATTAGTCAACAAGTTTCTCTCAGCTCACCAATGGTGCTAAAGCTGGGTTAGGCTATGATGCCTCAAAAGACCCAAAGGGCAAAAAGAAGAGATGTGCTTCAGGGAGCAACTCTCAGAAAAAGTTTGTCACTACCCAAACTGATGACAAGGGCCCCAGTGTTGTTCATCGGGATAAGGGCAAAGAGAAGGAGAAAATGAATGCTGAACCTGTCAGGCGAAAGGCTGAGTGACCTAAGACACAACATAAGGGAAAGGCTAAGGTACCTCACCAAGAGCCGAGGAAGAAGGACCAAGGGAACTCCAAGGCTCCGCCTAGGAACCCTCAGGCTGGAAAGAACTCTGCCCCAACCACTTCTCAGGCTCAGCCTCAAAATGCTTAGGGAGGAAGGAACTCTGGTCAGAGGAGGCCTCAGGCAAGGCCAAGGAATTCAGAGGTCCAGAGACCTCAGACAGGGCACAGAGCCTATCAGGAGCGTCCTAATCCTCAGAGGAAAAGGACAAATCAGGTGGTCTCTGAAGGGCGACGGAGACCTGACTCCGATAACTCTCAGGCTAGACCTCAAGTGCCTAGAGGTCAGGCTCGAGCAGCTCCTTCCCAGGACACACCTCAGCCCAATGCACCCAGGCCAAGGAGGAACAGGAGGCCCGCCCCAAGGAACCAATCCAGGGCTCCTGAGACTCAGGCTGACACCCATACACCCTCAGCTTCCCAGGCACAAAGGAAGAAGAGGACTGTGTATGTTGATGTTTCAGGGAGACAAGTTCACTTCTGATGCCATCAGAATTATTAAACAAATCTGGATCCCGAAGGGTATGGCTGATACTGTAGGACCCAATACGAGATGCGTACCTGAGGTCTGATTCTTTTCAGGTCACTGCGGGCTACAAGAAGAAGAAGGAGGATCAGTTGAAGGACTGGTACTTGGACTCAGGGTGTTCCAGGCACATGACCGGATTTCGTGATCTCCTTCAGGACTACGTAGCTCAGGAAGGCCCGCAGGTAACCTTTTGTGATAACTCTAAGGGTTTCACCAGAGGATTCGGTACCCTTGTTGTTGGTTCTGTGAGAGTGCTTAATGTATCCTATGTTGAGGGTCTTAGGCATAACCTGCTTTCGGTCAGTCAGTTTTGTGACTGTGGATATAGTGTAGAGTTTACATCTAACGTATATCTTGTGAAGGACAAATCTACACTGCAGGTTCTGATTACAGGTGTCAGGAGAGGGAACGCATATTTTGTTGAATTTAAGAGCAGCTCTCCTGAAACTTGTTTGGTCGCTAAGAGCTCATCTGAGCTCAGTTGGCTTTGGCATAAACGCCTGAGTCACTTAAACTTCAAGATTATTAACAAAATCTCTCGATTTTCTCTTGTAGAGGGTTTACCTAATGAAGTTTTTAGCAAAAACCACGTGTGCGGAGCATGTCAGGAAGGCAAGCAAACCAAAGCCTCATTCAAGGAGAAGGATGCCTTCTCAACTGACAGAGTGCTTCAGCTCCTGCACATGGATCTTTTTGGTCCGATTACTCCTGTCAGCATGAATGGTAGGAAATATACTCTTGTTGTTGTTGATTATTATTCCCGGTACACATGAGTTATTTTCTTGCTAAACAAGAAGGAGACTCAGGTCAAGCTTCCTGAGTTACTCAAGAAATTGAGTACTGAACAGGGTTAGAGCATCGTCAGGATCAGATCAGATCGGGGAATGGAGTTTATTAACTCTATTATAACTGATTTTTATACTGACCTTGATATTGCTCATGAGACTTCTGCAGCTTGGACCCCTTAGCAGAATGGGGTAGCTGAGAGAAGGAACCGGACCCTGAAGGAAGCTGCCAGGACCATGTTGACTGAATCAGGACTGCCCAAGAAGTACTGGGCTGAAGCAATCAACACTGCTTGCTACACTCAGAACCGATCTATGCTGAACAAACAACATGCTCAGACACCTTATGAACGTGGAATAAAAGGAAGCCTCGCATCTCCTATTTCCATATTTTTTGGTGTAAGTGTTTCATCCTGAACAATGGGAAAGACCAGCTGAAAGCCTTTGATAGCAAGTCTGATGAGGGAGTCTTCTTAGGATACTCCTCAGTCAGCAAAGCATTCAGGGTGTATAATTAACGGACCCTTTGTATGGAGGAAACACCTCATGTTGTGTTTGATGAGACTGCATCAGTGCGTAGAAAATAGGTTTCGAGTCCTGACACTAAGGGGGTTACCAAGAGGGTGACAAGACTGAGCCTGAAGAATCCTGAATTCAAGGTCAAATCCGTGAATGCTCCCAAGGGATGGGATGATGATGACGGTCTGGATGGACCTCAGGACAACCCTCAGCAAGCCCCAGCCTCGAAAAATGTTGAGTCTCAGACGGAGGCACAGACTCAACATGAGGTACGTACTGTCGGTGATGATGCTTCTGCACCTGAGACAGGTACTGAGTCCAACTCTGTAGGGGAAAACAATATCCCTGATATTGTGCAACCCTCAGGGAATGACTCAGTGTCCCATGTTCTTGCTCGTTCCACTTCTTTGCCTGTTATTGTTGAGACTAAAATTTCAGGATCAGGTGAAGGAACGTCAGCAGCTCCCAGTGCGGCCGTCAGCAGGAGGCGGTGGCTAGATGATCACTCATTGGCTGATATCATTGGTGATATCAATGAGGGGGTCAGGACAAGGTTGTCCTTTGGTGAGAGTGCTATGTTTTGTTGCTTCCTGAGTGATCAGGAACCTAAGAGCATAGAAGAAGCTCTTGCTGACCCCAATTGGATCCTAGCCATGCAGGATGAGCTCAATCAGTTTGAGCGGAATCAGGTTTGGGAATTAGTTGAGAGACCAGGGCGTCAACATGTTATTGGCACCAAGTAGGTCTTCAAGAACAAGAGGGATGAGAAGAATGTTGTTGTCAGGAACAAGGCCAGACTGGTGGCTAAGGGTTACTCTCAGGCCAAAGGGATCGACTATGATGAGACCTTTGCTCCAGTTGCAAGATTGGAAACAATCAGGTTGTTCTTGGCTTATGCAATATTTAAGAAGTTCAAGGTGTATCAAATGGACGTAAAGAGTGCTTTTCTAAATGGTGTACTGAACGAGGAGGTCTATGTGGAACAACCTCCAGGGTTCGAAGTTGGTGACAAGGTATATCACCTGAAGAAATCTCATTATGGCCTGAAGCAAGCCCTCAGGCTTGGTATGATACACTTTCCCAGTTCCTGATAAACCACGGGTTCGTGAAAGGAACAGTGGATAGGACCCTCTTCAGGATATCCGAAGGGAAAGACATTCTCTTGGTTCAGATTTATGTGGATGACATAATATTTGGATCACCTAACCTGAAGTTTTGTGAGAAATTCTCAAAGCTGATGACGGAGAAGTTTGAGATGTCAATGATGGGAGAGATGAACTTCTTTCTAGGTCTTCAGGTCAGGCAAACTAACTCCGGAATCTTCATAAATCAGTCCAAGTATGCGAGGGACTTGATTCAGAAGTTTGGAGTTCAGACCAACAAAGTCTCACGTATTCCCATGAACATAAATGAGAAGCGGGATCGTGACAAGGAGGGGACCTCAGTGAATCAGACTGAATATAGGACGCTGATTGGATCTTTATTGTACCTGACTGCAAGTCGTCATGACATCACTTATGCAGTTGGAGTTTGTGCAAGGTATCAGTCTGATCCGAAGAAGAGTTATCTAGAGAGTGCCAAAAAGATACTGAAATACCTGGAAGGTACTGTCAATTTAGGACTTTGGTATCCCTCTGATGATAACCTAGAACTGACTGGCTATTCTGATGCTGATTATAGAGGATGTAGACTTGATAGGAAATCAACTACAGACACATGTCAGTTTCTAGAGAGCAAATTGATCTCTTGGTTTTCTAAGAAGCAAACCAGTGTTGCAACGTCTACTACTGAGGCTGAGTATGTGGCGGCAGACAGCTGTTGCTCCCAGATCCTTTGGTTGAAGCAACAACTGAGAGACTACCAAGTTGAGGCCACTGATGTCCCAATTTATTGTGACAACAATAGTGCCATTGCCATATCCCAAAACCCAGTCTTACACACAAGGTGTAAGCATGTAGACATCAGGCATCACTTTATAACAGATCAGGTTGAGAAGAAGGATATAAGAATGGAGAGGATCCCTACTGACAAGCAGAGAGCTGACATCCTGACTAAGGCCTTGCCTAAAACCAGGTTTGTTGAGTTGTCAGTAGAGTTAGGACTTCTTGACCTAGGAGTAGATGGTTCAGTATGAACCTGTTGGTACAATCTGAGTATTTTGATTAGATCCCAAAACCCCTGATGAATTTGCCTAAGTATAGTGTTCAGGATAAAATAGTTCAGGATAGTTTGGTTAGAGATTCAGTACAGGAGGACCATGCTAAAGACTGGAGAATATTGGAGTCGACCCAATTTACTGAAGTCTGAAGCGTAAACCATTCTGAAGGAGTCAGTCAGTCTCGCTGAAGATTGTCTGTTCTGAAGCTGAAGAACGAAGCCTGCTGATTCATCCTGAAGTCATTCCTGAAGTACCATTATCTGATGTTTCTACTGAATACACTAAGCATGTTTAGGACAGAACTCAGTCAGTGAAGAGTAAAGTGTTACCTATCAGGCTGTGCTGAATGCACATAGGACCTGACTTAGGCCTTGGTTCAGTTCACCTGAATCCTGTAAGTCCGAAGCAAAAAGGTAACACATACTGAGCTGAATGCACGTAGGAACTGACTCAGGCTTTGGTTCAGATCACCTGAATCATGTCAGTCCAAAGCAAAAGGTTATTTATGCTATGGGACAAGAGACAAAAAGAATGTCAGTAAGACTCCATTAAAGATACACGTTCAGACTGAGTTATTAACAAGAGACTCAGCGCATTGAATGTACAAGGAAGGATAAATGTCTGAAGGTTAACTAGCCGTTATAGCGGAGAGCCAATGATCTTTCGACACGTATGCATGGAGTCTGCGCAGCATTTAATGCGTCTAAAAAAGGTTGCAGGTGATGTGACAACTTGCCAGAATAAGCATGGCGGGTAGGTCGAACAGTATTTCTAGCCTGCAATCTACCTAAAATAGGAAAGATTTGATTTGATCTCCTCCAACGGATCTATCTTAGTTGGAAACCAGAATACCAAACCTCTCAAAGTGTGAGATAGGTTGGTTAGAAGGACTGGGACTTGTAAAACGCCCAGGGGTCAGTTCCTAAGAGAGGAAGTTGGCTACTCGTGTCCCTTGGCACGTAAAACCCAAGTACCTATCCTCAGGGTTTTGAGGATAGCTTCCTGTTAAATCATGTCGTGGACGTAGGAGTTGGTTATCTCCGAACCACGTTAAAAAGTCCCTTGTGTGCTGATTTACTGTTTTGTTCAGGATCATAAATGTCATCATAT
>JAPKLY010000345.1:99458-135571 GCA_026898435.1 Prunella vulgaris | reverse complement strand
TGTGTGCTGATTTACTGTTTTGTTCAGGATCATAAATGTCATCATATTAAACTGAACATACTGCATTGGTTTTAACTTCAGGACTGAATCAATCATCCTGAATCTGAATACTGTGCACTCAGCCTTAACCACCAATTTACTAAGCGACTTAGAGAAAATGTTTTCAGAAACTAAAACGAGTAGAATCTAAGGGCTCACTTTCCGCACGTACTCTGACTCACTGAGATAGTAGTCCAACTGACTCGCTTCCGAGCAGTCAGTAGGTTTGTTATCTCTACTGAGCTTCCGAGCACTTTACTCACACTCAGTTTATCTGACTCGTTACTGAACCGTCCCTGCTGCCCCTGTGGACATTCAGCATACTGAGTACTTCAGGGAATCCTGACTGAGTGCGTTAGAGCATTTTTCTGAGTCTTTCAGAAAAATCTGACATCAGTGTATTCCCCCCCATACACTGATTTAACTCATTTCGGGACCAACAAGTGGTATCAGAGCAGTGGTTCAAAAGATCACTGACTTTGTTTACCAACAGTTTCTGAGGAGAAACTTTTGGGGGTCTACTGAACTGATCTTGTTTCTGAAAAACTGCATATCATGGCATCCGGTTGTAAACGCCTCGAGGGCAATCTTTCTGAATTCTCTATTGACAATTATGACTATTGGAAATTCAGGGTACTCGCACATCTCTATTCAATCCATGATCAGATGCCTCAGGTGATTGAACATGGCCCAATCAGATTTATGAGAAATCTTCAGACGACTTGGCCTATTGCTGGCAATGTCCCTGTTCCAGCCGTCGGAGATGAAGAAGTGGAGAGGTCCGCGCTTAATTCTGATCTGATTAAGCAAATCGGACTGGATAATGTTGCCAAGAACATTATACTCCACACCGTTTCTTACGAGAACTCGGTCAGGCTGATGCATCTGAGGATAGCTAAGGAGATCTGGGATACCCTGAGGGAGATGAGCGAAGGATCAAAAAAGATCAAGGAAAACAAGAGAGATCTCGCAATCAGGAAGTTTGAGGCCTTCAAGATGCTAGAGGGAGAGTCCATCGATCAGACGGAAGCTCGGTTCATTAAGATAATGAACGAGCTAGCAACCCTTGGGAAGGAGTTTCCCAAGAGGGAGGTGTCTTCTAAGATCCTGAACTGTCTCCCTGAAAGATGGGACACAAGAGTAATTTTATTGAAAAGCACTCAGGACCTTACAAACATCACTCACTCACACCTATTCTCTGAGTTAAAGGCTCTAGAATTTGACCTCGATAAGAGGAAGAATATGGGTGTTGTCAGTGAGGAAGTTAGTGAGGAGAAGACATCTGAAAAGGAAAAGAGCGTGGCTCTTAAAGCTACTCCTGAGCCTGAGGCTGGATCTGGCTCCAAGTCTCTAAAAGACATGAACAAAGATGAGCTAGCCTTGGAGTACAGCCTGATGGCACGGCGATTCGAGAAACTGAACTCTCGTTTCGGCAGGTATAAGAAATTTTATACTGACACCCATGATCGCAGGTACTCCAGCCCCAGGAGATCTAGCCCCTGGAGAGAAGAAAGAAGAGGTTCAGATTGCAGGAGGGATCGCAATGAGCCTGAGCGATGCAGAGATGAAAAGAGGAGAGAGGATGAGCCCAGAAGATCCATACACTTATTTAACTCGTTTCGGGGCCAACAGAACCTCAGTTCAGGATTGAACAAGGTGGTCAGGAGGAATGACTAACTTAGGATCAGGTTGCAGAGATGGATGACTTTCAGGGGGAACAGACATCAGGACACAGAGCTCAGGGCTTGTCACCATGATCAGACTCTGAGGTATCAGCCAGGTTTCTATATCTGACTGACTGGTATGTATTATTGAACCTTTGCTTTAATTATGCCTTGCTTGCATCATTTCTGATCATGTCTGACATCACATCAATCACAGGGTTTTTAACTCTCATCTCAGCCGTTCATTTATTATTCAATTTTTATTAAATGCAATTATTGGAATTTATTTCAAACATGCTCTGACAAGCATTTAATGCGAAAGTAGGCGGGAACAGTTTTCAATAAAATTTGAATAATTAGCTTTGAAAACTGAATTTGGTAAAGTTTTATTCTGGATATACCCCTTCATCTAATCCGTTGAATTTCAAAAGACTTCTAATCAAATCCGTCCATTAAAACTGAATTTTTGTGTATAAAAGGAAGCTTTGTTCTCATTGCAAAATTTGCGCACTCATATTTTTCCTAACCCAATCTCTCTGCAACTTATTTTCTGCTATTTCTACGTCCATGGCTTCTTCTACTGCTCAATCAATCGAAGACACAAAGAGATTCTACGCTGCCATCTCCGAGGTGGAATCGAAGGTGTCCTACGAATGGTTGGTGGATTTCACTCATCGATCCACCATCAAAGAACTTCTCCAGGTCTATGGAGCCATTGATCAGGCTGGGCTCCTAGACTTCGTCTCCAAGAAGCCAACGAAGACCTGCCCACATCAGGTTATCGCATTTTATGCGAATATGTCATTGAAGGACAATGGTGAGTGGGAATCAGTGATTCCACTCAGGATGTCCGTGGAGAAGAATGGAAAGGGGGTGGTCCAGCACTTCACGAAAAGGATCAATATCAGGAATCTAATTCGGAAAATGTACAAGTTGCCCCACTCTACTGAGAAGGATCAATTGGCTGATCTAACTGCTTACAAGGCAGGAGAGGAGCAGTCATGCATGAACGAATTCCTGATCGCCCCTCAGGAAATCTTCAACATAATGAACAAGAAACTTCTGAAACCTCCTTACAAGCTGTTGTTTGAGGTTGTCGTTCAGAGTTTAATGGGCTTCATGGGAGGGATGGAGCAAATCAGCCTACCCAAGATCAGGGGTTTGACTGCGGTGGTAGATAATGCTCGGATTGATTGGGAAGAGTACTTCCATCAGAAACTCGTTCAGGAGTCAAAGAAGGTAAGGATGATGGGTGATAAGGTCGTACTGGAGAAGAACCCTCATTACTGATCGAGGTTGTTAGTGATGCTTCAGAGCCTTCCACTTGGAGATATCGATCAGGCGGAGCTGATTGATTTCAAGGACAAGCATATCCTCTTCAGAAGTGCTTCTAAAACCATCAAGAGGATGAACAACACGGAGATTAAGAAGGTGTCGAGGGGCAAAGGCAAGGGCAAGGCTGCCAGTTCTAAGGCTCAGGATGAGCCAGTGAAGAAAGCCCCAACGAATGTGAAAGTGAAGGGAATCACTATCTCTGAACCCACTGAGAGGAAATCACTGCTGAGGGACGAGCCCTCCAATACTGAGTCTGATCAGCCCGCACAGAGGTCAGTATCAGTCGTAGAGCCAGTTATGCCAATCTCCTCTGTGGCACCGTCTGAAGTTCCCTCGTCAGAAACTACTGCAGCTTCTGGCACTGAGAAGATGCCTCAGTAGGAGGTGACTCAGATTGAGGGGGAACAAAGGGAAGCTGATACTGATCCAGAAGTCAGGGTAGAAGTGCACCCTTAGGTGGTAGTGATGGACGTGGTCCATGATATCGGGGAGAGCGTGGCTCAGGATGAGCCAAGTGGAGGAGCTCAGGAAGAGCTGGGTGAAGAGGAGTTAGGAGAAGAGGTGGTGGCCCAAGAAGGGCAAAGCAGCAGTGAGTCAGGTGATTATGAGGAGTCTCAGGATGAAGAGGGTGAGGGTGAAGAAGGACAGGGCGAATCTGCCCCTGAGGATGATGTTCAGGCAGCCCCTGAGCAAGAAGTGGCTCCCAAGACTTCCAATTTGACAGCCTTCGAGGTGGATGTCAGGTCTCAAGCTACCAGGTTTGTGTGGCAGCATCTACCTGAGCAGAAGGATCCATTCAGGGAAGAGGCAATCAGACTAAGGATGCTCGTGATCATACACCGATCAACTCTTCCAGAACTGGTGTCCCTGATCGAGGAGAAATGAGTGGATGTACTCAGTGATCAAGAACAAATTCTATGCGATCGATTCTCCATTCGATCATATGCTCAAGTCCTTCTCACTGAGGACTTTGCCAGGATTGTCAGGGCACACAATCCGGACGTTGTTCAAGCTCTTGTCCCTGCTGCTGCTGAAGGTTCACACGTTGGACGTATTGCACCGGCCGATGACGCACTCCCCGGGGCCGGGATTGCTGAGGCTCAAGGAGAGGCCCCAGTTGTGGCTTCAGGGAAGTCCACAAGGAGGAGGAAGAAGAAGAGCCGAACCATCTCAGTGGGAGTGTCACTGATGGGCCGGAGCATACTTAGTAAGATCATCCATCATCAGGAGAAGTTGAAGAAGCTGGCAGCTGCTTTCGCTAAGGCAAGGACGGAAGACACTGAACGATTCCTGAGCCTCGAAAGACAGAGATCCACTGAGAGTACTACTATCTCTGACCAGATTCAAAATTTTGTTAACTCAGCTCTAAGTGGCCTGGATGACAGGATAAGGCACTTATTGCTGAAGCACGGAGGGGGCAGGAGGCCCAGGTCAGGGAAGTAGCTCGGGAAGAAGCCCAGGCGGAAGATGCGACTCTCCTGAAGATGATCAGTGAGAGCATGAAGAACTCTGATGATGTATGGCAGAAATCCTTCACAGCTCTGATGAATGACTGTTCAAATCAGAAGAATGAGCTGACTACCATGCAGAAGAAGTTAGACAATCATCTATCCGAGAGCATTGTTAAGGTAGAGAGGACTGACATGCTGGCTTCTGACCTGAAGATGGTTGTTGACCAGGCTGCTTCACAGGGGATCCTGATCGAAGATATCAAAGCTAAGTTGGATAAGGACGAGGATGCCCCTAATGCTGCCAAAAAAGGGGAAGGAATGAAGAAAAATCCTAAGTTCAAGACTTCTAAGAAGAGGAAGGCTACTGATCAGCCTGGTCCTGATGAAGTGCAAGAACTCTTGGATGAATGTGAAGAACAGTTGTACCCTGATGATCCCTTGGTAGTATCTAAGAAGAAGCAGAAGCAGATCACTTTGGAAACTGCACTGAAGGTCAGGTCTCAGGATACGAAAATTGAGAAACTTCGGGGCTAGCTTGACGCTCTGAAGGAGAAGGACAAAACTGAGAAGAAGAAGTCTGAGACCGGTGCAGTGAAGAAGAAGGTTGCTGGTCAGAAGAAGAAAGCTCTCGTGGATCCGTCAGGGCCAATTCCTTTTGAGTACGTAGACAACTTCATTCCTCCTGAAATGAATGAGACCTGGGTCCCGGTCAAGAAGGAGTTCGTGGAGAAGTATTACGTCTACGGAAATTGGCTGAAGTGTGAAGGTCATGACAAGAATGTTGTATTCATTGAGTGGATGACCTTACACTATCCTGACTTATTCACCGAAATCGACCAATTTGCTGACAGAGCTGGCGTTCAGATCAAAGCTCCCGAGAACATCGTCTACGTCCCTCCATTGCTCGGAATTAATCATCACCTGAACCGAAGTGTTATCCAAGCTGAAATGAAGATGGTTGCTCAGAACTGCGGAGCACTTCAGGATGTTGATCTATTCCACGCCGTGAAGCTGAGGGTCCTAGCCAAGTATGGACTCTCACTGGAGAGATGTGATGACGAAGACTGAAGGGCAGTAGATCAGGAATAGTATCTCAGGAACATTTGTAATAGTTTCAGGAACCCATGTACTTCATCTTTTATATCAATGAAACTTTTACTTTCCTGAGACAACATCTCGTTGACTCCTGATTTATTTTTCTGCTCTTTATCAAGAACTGTACTAACCCTTTCCTATTTCTATCTTATAGAACTAAGGACCTGATATAAGTTCCTGAACTGAATACTGATTATTTCAGTAAATTGTTTAGATGGTAGGATTTTTCTAAGGGTTTTGGCATTATCAAAGAGGGGGAAATTGTTGGGACAATCTTAAGTGTTTTGATTAGATCCCAAAACCTCTTGACGAATTTGTCTAAGTATAGTTCGATATGGATGATAATTTCAGGATTATTAGGTTAGAATTTTTTTTTTCTATTCACAGGTATTCAGTTCAGGGGGAACGTGTTGAAGATTGAAGACTGAAGGAGACGTCCCTGAAGTCTGAAGTCTGAAGCATCTCCAACCCTGAAGGATTGATCGTCCTGAAGATTATCAACCTGAAGCTGCAACCTGAAAAACCTAGAAAGACTCCTGAAGCTGCGTAGAAGCCATCCTGAAGAAGACCACTGATCCTGACAGAACTGAGTAGACTAAGAATGCTCAGGAAAGTCTCTATCAGTAAGGGCACAAGTAACCTTGATCAGGCTGAACGTCTTACTGATGTTCATAAGTCCTGACTTGGGCCTAGTATCATGTAACCTGATACTTGTAAGACCTGAGACCCAAAGGTTACACGTGCAAATGGAAGTCTGATGAAGCAGAAAGAATGTCAGAGTCTCCAACATAAGACAAACATTTATGCTGAGTAAAGAACGAGAAACTCAGAGTTATAAATGTACGAGGATCAGTAAAGTCAATGCCGACAAACTAGCCGTTGGACAAATGACCAGTAAGAAGGCGACACGTATGTAAGGAGACTGAGCGCATTTAATGCTTCTCAGAGGTGCAGGCGGTGGATTAGAAACTTTGCCATACTAGGTATGGTCATTGTCAGACAAGGACAACCAGTACCTGCACCTACCTAAAATTGGAGGGTTTTAGACGGATCTCCTCCAACGGATCTATTTCAAACCCCCTATAAATACAGAAGGCCTTGCTCCCATTCAAGGCTAACGGGAAATTTCCAAGAGAAAGCTCTCAAGATTCCAAGCACTCAAAGCATACTTTGAACAACACTCTGAAACTTTAAATTTCCCTAGTGTTGTAGTAGGAATCTCTTATGTATTTTGCTTAGAGTATTGATCCCATCCTTAGAACTGATTTGTTAGAGGGATCAATACGAAATAATTGGAAAACATGAATACGAAATCCCTCAGGTTGTGAGTTGGTTGGTAGGAAGGACTGAGACTTGTAAAACGCCCAGGGGTCAGTTCGTTAGAGAGGAAGTTGGCTATTCGTGTCCCTTGGCACGTAAAACCCAAGTACCTATCCTCAAGGTTTTGAGGATAGCTTCCTGTTCAATCAGGTCGTGGACGTAGGAGTTGGTTATCTCCGAACCACGTTAAAAAGACCCTTGTGTGCTGATTTAGTTACTGCTCAGGATCATACTTGTCATACATATTAAACTGAGCATACTTGCATTGTTTTGGAAAACCATCAGGACTGACTTTGTCATCCTGACCTTAAAACTGTGCACCAGCCTTAACCACGTTTTCACTAAGCAAACTGATAAGTTTTCAGGAACTAAAACAAGTAGAAACTTAAGGGCTCACATTCCGCACTAAATTGAGCTTACTGAGATAGTAGTCCAACTGACTAGCTTCCAAGCGGTCAGTAGGTTTGTTATCTCTACTGAGCTTCTGAGAGCACAACTCTGACTTAGCCTCTTTGGTTCATTGCTGATCCGTCCCTGCTGTCCCTGAGGAATATCAGTTTAATTGAACACTTCAGGAGCTTCCTGACTAAGTCTAAAAGAGAATTTTCCTGAGTTTTCTGGAAAATCTGACATCAGTGTATTCCCCCCTATACACTGATTTGTATTCGTTTCGGGACCAACAGATAGTATAATATATAATAAGTTAAAAAATGAATAGTGTTGAACTTGAGGAAATAATTAATACATCAAAATTAATTTTTCTAATAACATATAAGGATTTAAAAATTAAAGTAAAATGGAAAATTAATTTTGTCCATATCACAATATAATATAATAATTAATTTTTTATTTAATTATAACTAATCATCTAAATAGTAATCTTTTCATAATTTTTTTTATGACTATGTCAACATCCTCACTCCTGCATCACTCAACCAAACTCACACATATTCCTCTACACGTATCAATTTAAGATAAAATAACATAATAAAAAAGATAGTATCAAATTAATATAAATTAATACACGTATTTTGTCTAAAATAATTTTTTTTAAACAGTACTACGTATTTACCATGCTTCAAATCTGAAAAAAAATATTATCATATTTAGTGTTATTAACATGCATGAATTAAAAAATAATTACGGAGATGTATTTGTATTTATCAAAATAAAATCCTTATTTGTATTTCTTAAAATAAAATATATATTTATTTTAAGAACAAAGAATAATTCAATATTCCTTATTTGTATTTCTTAAAATAAAATATATATTTATCATTCAAAGTGGTGCAGCCAACCCCATACCAATAACTACGGCACCCCATACCAACTTTTGTGAGAGTGCTTTTTTTTTGTGTGTAAAAGTAATATTAAAATGTAAAAAATAAAAAGGAATACGTGAAAGTAATCAATTTAGGCCTTGAAATTAGATAGTAAAATATCAATATAAGATCTAAAATAATGATGATGTATAAGTAATATTTATATTGTTTAAGTGTTTCACACAATGAAGATTGGTAATTCAATTAGAATGAACACCAGTACCACTATCAATAGTACACTAGCACTTTATAGTACTAATGTTGACACTACTTAAATGTAAATTGATATTAGGTCTATATCTTTGTAATATATCTTAAGAATAATAATAATGATGATGTATAAGTGATATTTATATTGTTTAAGTGTTTCACACTATGAAGATTGGTAATTCAATTAGAATGAACACTAGTACCACTATCAATAGTACACTTGCACTTTATAGTACAAATGTTGATACTACTTAAATGTAAGTTGATATTAGGTTTATAACTTTGTAATATATCTTAAGAATAATGTTGGGACAATCTTAAGTGTTTTGATTAGATCCCGAAACCCCATGATGAATTTGCCTAAGTATAGTTCATCAGGATGTTAGTTTCAGGATAGTTAGGTTAGAAAAGATATTTCTATTCACAAGTATTAAGTTCAGGGGAAACGTGTTGAAGAGTGAAGACTGATGGTGACGTCCCAAAAGTCTGAAGTCTGAAGCGCCTCCAACCCTGAAGGTTTGAACACCCTGAAGATGATCAACATGAAGCTGCAACCTGAAAAACCTAGAAAGAGTCCTGAAGCTGCATAGAAGCCATCCTGAAGAGATCCACTGATCCTGACCCAACTGAGTACACTAAGCATGCTCAGGGAAGTCTCTATCAGTGAGGGCACAGTGTAACCTCGATCATGATGAACGTCCTTCTGATGTTCATAAGTCCTGACTTGGGCTTAGTATCAGTTAACCTGATATTTGTAAGTCCTGAGACCCAAAGGTTACACGTGCAAATGGAAGTCTGAGAAACAAAAAGAATGTCAGTGTCTACAACATAAGACAAACATTTATTCTGAGTAAAGAACGAGAGACTCAGAGTTATAAATGTACGAGGATCAGTAAAGTCAAAACCGACAAGCTAGCCATTGGACAAATGACCAGTGAGAAGACGACACATATGTACGGAGACTAAGCGCATTTAATGCTTCTCAGAGGTGTAGGCGGCGAATCGTATCTTTGCCATACTAGGTATGGGTTTTGTCAGACAAGGACAACCAAACCTGCACCTACCCAAAATAGGAAGGTTTGAAACGGATCTCCTCCAACGGATCTATTTCAAACCTCCCTATAAATACAGAAGGCATTGCTCCCATTCAAGGCTAACGTGAAATTTCCAAGTGAAGAATTCTCAAGATTCCAAGCACTCAAAGTTCAATTGAAGCAACACTCTGAAGTTCTAAATTTCCCTAGTGTTGTAGTAGGGTTCTATTCTGTATTTTTGCTTAAGAGTATTGATCCCATCCTTAGGACAGATTTGTTTAGAGGGATCAATACGCAATAGTTGGAAACGTGAATACCAAACCCCTCAGTTTGTGAGTTGGTTGGTAGGAAGGACTGGGACTTGTAAAACGCCCAGGGGTCAGTTTGTGCTGTCCCTGAGGACCATCAGTTTAACTGAACACATCAGGTTCTTCCTGACTAAGTCTGAAAGAGCATTTTCCTGAGAAATCCCTATTCCAGTCGCTGGTCAGGAGCCAGTGGAGAGGTCCACGCTTACATCTGATCAGATTAAGCAAATCGGACTGGATAATATTGTTAAGAACATTATACTCCACACTGTTTCTCACGAGAATTCGGTCAGGCTCATGCACCTTAAGATGGAAAAGAAAATCTGGGAGGCCCTAAAGGAGATGAGCAAGGGATCTGAGAAGATTAAAGAGAACAAGCGGAATTTGGCTATCAGGAAGTTCGAGGTATTCAGGATGCTTGATGGAGAGACCATCGATCAGATGGAAGCTCGTTTCAGTAAGATGATGGACGAGCTAGCAACCCTTGGGAAGTAGTTTCCCAAGAGGGAGGTGTCCTCTAAAATCCTGAATTTTCTCCCTGAAAGATGGGACACATGAGTGATCTTGTTGAAGAACACTCAGGATCTCACAAATGTTCCTTACTCTCTCACCTATTCTCAGAGTTAAAGGCTCTGGAATTCGACCTCGGTAAGAGGAAGACGAAGGGTGTTGTCAGTGAGGATGTCGGTGAGAATAAGAAACCTGAGAAGGAAAAGAGTGTGGCTCTTAAAGCTACTCTTGAGCCTGAGGCTGGATCTGGCTCTAAATCATTGCGAGATATGAGCAAGGATGAGCTAGCCTTTGAGTACAGCCTGATGGCACGGAGATTCGAGAAGCTGAACTCTCGTTTCGGCAGGTATAAGAAGGTTTATACTAACATCCGTGTTCGCAGGTATTCCAGCCCTCGGAGGGAAGAGATGAGGGGTTCTGATTCCAGGAGAGAGAGAGATGAGCTCGAGCACCGGAGAGATGAGAAAAGCTCCAGAAGGAGAGACGATGCTGAGCCCAGAAGTTTGAGCTCCAAACCTGAACGATCATCAGGGAGCCGGAAGGAGTTGTCAGATAAGAGGTACACTGATGAACCGGGTGTTAGTGATGTAGATCAGTGCTACCATTGCAAGAAGACCAGACATTATCAGTATCATTGTCCGGAGCTCAGTATTCGAGAGAGAGAAGATCAGAGAGCAAAGAGAGATCTCAGGGCATAAGATCGGAGAGCGATGATTTCTGAGGACTCCTCATATTCAGATGGCCCAGGACGCTGATCTCCTAAACTCTTCTCCGATGAGGAGTATGATGATCTCTGTCTGATGGCAGACGATGAGGTATGTTCTTTTGCCTCTTCTCCTGATCACGCACCTGAGCTTAGCTCAGACTCAGCAAGAGACCTCGACCTTCAGCTCGCCTTAGGGCAATTGATGGTTGATTTCTCAAGGCTCCAGGAGATTCATATTCACACAGTGGATGTGAATGTACAACAGAGTGGGGGAGTATGATCGGTTAACTGAGTCTCGCAGAATGAGAGATACTGAGGAAGCACTGAGGTTAGTCAACCACCAGGAAGAGTTGTTTCATGCCCGGAATAGGCATGATGAGACTCCGGTGGCGGTTGAAAGACTGAATGCTATAATCAGCTCACTGATTGAGACTCGTGATACTGATATGTTCCTTGCTATGGAACAACAGAAGATTGAGCAGATAGCTCTCAGGGGGATGTTCGAGGCTGAGTGGCAAGCTCGCCTTAGTGCTGAGCAAAGTTCTTGGAACCTTGAACAGATCTCAAGAGAGGCTGCTAATCAAAAGCTGGTGCTTCAGTACACCACTGAGATTGAGGCCCTGAAAAAGGAAAATGTGCGCCTTGAAGTAAAGCTGGAGAAGTTACACAAATCATCCCTAGTGGTTCATGAGTTAACAATGATCTCTCAGCATACTGATGGTGCTAAAGCAGGGTTGGGCTATGATAGCTTAAAAGACCCTAAGGGCAAGAAGAAGAGAGGTGCTTCAGGGAGCAACTCTCTGAAAGTGTTTGTCCCCGCCCATACTAGTGACAAGAGCTCAAGTGTTGCTCACCAGGATAAAGGCAAAGAGAAGGAGAAAGCGCCTAATGAACTCGTCAGGAAAGGCCAAAGTTCCTCACCAAGAGCTGATGAAGAAGGACCAAGGGAACCCTAAGGCTCAGCCTAGGAACCCTCAGGCAGGAAGTAATTCTGCCCCCAGCATTTCTCAGGCTAAGCCTCAGAATGCTCAGTGTGGAATGACTTCAGGCCAGAGGAGGCCTCAGGCAAGCCCAAGGGATACTGTGGTCCAGAGGCCTCAGACAAGGCACAGGGCCCATCAGGAACGTACGAATCCTCAAAGAAGAAGGACTAACCAGGTGGCCCCTAAAGGGCGATGGAGACCTGACTCCAATAACACTCAGACTAGACTTTCACGTGCCTAGAGGTCAGGCCCGAGCTGCTCCTTCCTAGGATAGACCTCAGCCCAATGAACCCAGGCCAAGGAGGAACCTGAGGCCCGCCCCCAGGAACAAATCCGGGGCTCCTGAACCTCAGGCTAACACCCATACACCCTCAACTTCCCAGGCACAAAGGAGGAAGAGGATAGTGTATGTTGATGTTTCATGGAGACAGGTTTACATTTCTGATGCCATCAGAATTGTTAAACAAATCTGGATCCCGAAGGGTATGGCTGACACTGTAGGACCCAATACGAGATGGGTACCTGAGGCCTAATTCTTTTCATGTCGCTGCGGGCTACAAGAAGAGGAAGGAGGATCTGAAGAAGGACTTGTACTTGGACTCAGGATGTTCCAGGCACATGACCGGATTTCGTGATCTCCTTCAGGACTACGTAGCTCAGAATGGCCCGCAGGTAACCTTTGGTGATAACTCTAAGTGTTTCACCAGAGGATTTGGTACTCATATTGTTGGTTCTATTAAAGTTCTTAATGTATCCTATGTTGAGGGTCTTAGGCATAACCTGCTTTCTGTCAGTCAGTTTTGTGACTGTGGTTATAGTGTAGAGTTTACATCTAATATATGCCTTGTGAAAGACAAATCTACACTGCAGGTTCAGATTACAGGTGTCAGGAGAGGCAACGTTTATTTTGCTGACTTTAAGAGCAGCTCTCCTGAAACTTGTTTGGTCGCTAAGAGTTCCTCTTTATCAGTTGGCTTTAGCATAAACGCCTGAGTCATCTTAACTTCAAGATTATTAACAAAATTTCTCGACTTTCTCTTGTAGAAGGGCTACCTAATGAAGTTTTTAGCAAAGACCACGTGTGCGGAGCATGTCAGGAAGACAAGCAAACCAAAGCCTCATTCAAGGAGAAAGATACCTTCTCAACTGACAGAGTGCTTCAGCTCCTGCACATAGATCTCTTTAGTCTGATTACTCCTGTCAGCATGAATGGTAGGAAATATACCCTTATTGTTGTTGATGATTATTCCAGGTACACATGGGTTATTTTCTTGCTGAACAAGAAGGAGACTCTGGTCAAGCTTCTGGAGTTACTCAAGAAATTGAGTACTGAACAGGGTCAGAGCATCGTCAGGATCAGATCAGAACAGGGAACAGAATTTATTAACTCTATTATAACTGATTTTTGTACTGACCTTGGCATTGCTCATGAGACTTCTACAGCCAGGACTCCTCAGCAGAATGAAGTAGCTGAGAGAAGGAACCAGACTCTGAAGGAAGCTGCCAGGACCATGTTGGCTGAGTCAGGACTGCCCAAGAAGTACTAGGTTGAAGCAATCAATACTGCTTGCTACACTCAAAACTGATCTATGCTGAACAAACAACATGCTAAAATACCCTATGAAACGTGGATTAAAAGGAAGCCTCGTATCTCCTATTTCCATATCTTTGGGTGTAAGTTTTTCATCTTGAACAATGGGAAAGACCAGCTTAAAGCCATTGATAGGAAGTCTGATGAGGGAGTTTTCTTAGGATACTCCTCAGTCAGCAAAGCTTTCAGGGTGTATAACTGTCGGACCCTTTGTGTTTGATGAGACTGTATCAGTGCGTAGAAAACAGGTTCCATGTCCTGAGACTGAGGGGGTTACCAATAGGGTGACAAGACTAAACCTGAAGAATCCTGAGTTCAAGGTCAAATTCGTGAATGCTCCCAAGGGATGGGATGATGATGACGATCAGGATGGACCTCTGGCCAACCCACAGCAAGCCCCAGCCACGGAGAATGTTGAGTCTTAGAGAGAGGCACAGACTCAACCTGAGGTAAGGACTGTCGGTGATGATGCTTCTGCACCTGAGACAGTTACTGAGTCCAACTCTGTAGGGGAAACAATGTCCCTGACATTTGCCAACCCTCAGAAAATGACTCAGTGTCCCCTGTTCTTGCTCGTTCCTCCTCTTTGCCTGTTATTGTCGTGACTAACATTTCAGGAACAGGCGAGGGAACGTCAGCAGCTCCCAGTGCAATTGTCAGCAGAAGGCGATGGCTAGATGATCACTCATTGGCCGATATCATTGGTGATATTAATGAGGGGGTCAGGACAAGGCTGTTCCATGGAGAGAGCGCTATGTTTTGTCGTTTCCTGTCTGATAAGGAACCTAAGAACATAGAAGAAGCTCTTGTTGACTCAAACTGGATCCTAGCTATGTAGGATGAGCTCAATCAGTTTGAGCGGAATCAGGTTTGGGAGTTAGTTAAGAGACCTAGGCCTCAACATGTTATTGGCACCAAGTGGGTCTTCAAGAACAAGAGGGATGAGAAGAATGTTGTTGTCAGGAACAAGGCCAGACTGGTGGCTAAGGGATACTCTCAGGCCGAAGGGATCGACTATGATGAGACCTTTGCTCTGGTCGCAAGGTTAGAGGCAATCAAGCTGTTTCTGGCTTATGCAACATTTAAGAAGTTCAAAGTGTATCAGATGGACATGAAGAGTGCTTTCCTGAATGGAGTGCTGAACGAGAAGGTCTATGTTGAACAACCTCCTGGGTTCGAGGTTAGTGATAAGATGTATCACCTAAAGAAAGCTCTTTATATCCTGAAACAAACTCCTAGAGCTTGGTATGATACACTTTCCCAGTTCCTGATAGACCACGGGTTCGTGCAAGGAACAGTGGACAGGACCCTCTTCAGGATATCCGTAGGGGAGGACATACTCTTGGTTCAAATTTATGTGGATGACATAATATTCGGATCACCTAACCTAAAGCTTTGTGAGAAATTCTCCAAGCTGATGACGAGGAAGTTTGAAATGTCAATGATGGGAGAGATGAACTTCTTTCTAGGTCTTCAGGTCAGGCAAACTGACTTCGAAATCTTCATTAATCAATCCAAGTATGTGAGGGACTTGATTCAGAAGTTTGGAGTTCAGTCCAACAAAGTCTCACGTATTCCCATGAACACAAATGAGAAGTTGGATCCTGACAAGGAAGGGACCTCAGTAAATCAGACTGAATATAGGGCACTGATTGGATCCTTATTGTACCTGACCGCAAGTCGTCCTGACATCACCTATGCAGTTGTAGTCTGTGCAAGGTATCAGTCTGATCCGAAGAAGAGTCATCTAGAGGGTGCCAAAAAGCTACTTAAATACCTGAAAGGTACAGTCAGTTTAGGACTTTGGTACCCTTCTGATGATAACCTAGAACTGACAGGGTATTCTGATGCTGATTATGGAGGTCGTAGGATTGATAGGAAATCAACTACAGGCACATGTCAGTTTCTAGGGAGCAAACTGATCTCTTAGTTTTCCAAGAAACAAACTAGTGTTGCAACGTCTACTACTGAGGCTGAGTATATGGCGGCAGACAGTTGTTGCTCCCAAATCCTTTGGTTGAAGCAACAATTGAGAGACTACCAAGTTGAGGCCACTGAAGTCCCAATTTATTGTGACAATAATAGTGCCATTGCCATATCCCAAAACCCAGTCTTACACACAAGGTGTAAGCATGTAGACATCAGGCATCACTTTATAAGAGATCATGTTGAGAAGAAGGATATAAGGATGGAGAGGATCCCTACTGACAAGCAGAGAGCTGACATCCTGACTAATGCTTTGCCTGAAACCAGGTTTGTTGAGCTGTCAGTAGAGTTAGGACTTCTTGACCCAGGTGTAGAAGATTCAGTACGAATCTCAGTTCAGGATTGACCAAGGTGGTCAGGAGGGATGACTAACTCAGGATCAGGTTGCAGAGAGATTAATGACTTTCAGGGGGAACAAACATCAGTTTTAGGATCTTCAGGTTCATGATAGGTTTAGGTTCAGGACACAGATTTCAGGGCTTGTCACCCTGATCTGTCTCAAGAGGCATCATTCAGGTTTCTATATCTGACTGACTGGTATGTATTATTGAAGCTTTTGCTTCCATTATGACTTGCTTGCATCATTTCTGATCATGTCTGACACCACATCAATCAAAGGGTTTTTAACTCTCATCCCAGCCGTTCATTTATTATTCAGTTTTTATTAAATGCAATTATTGGAATTTATTTCGAACATGCTCTGACAAGCATTTAATGCGAGTGTGGGCGGGAAAAGTGTTCAATAAAGTTTTGAATTATTAACTTTGAAAACTGAATTTGGTAAAACTCTTATTCCGGATATACCCCTTCATCAAATCCGTTGAATTTCAAAAGTCTATTAATCCAACCCGTCCATTAAAACTGAAGTTTTGGGTATAAAAGGAAGATTTGTGCATTTTGCTTAATTTACGCACTCATATTTTCCTAACCCATATTTTCTGCAACTTATTTATCCCAATCCTTGTACTAATGGCTTCTTCTGCTTCCAAGTCCGTTGATAATATCTAGAGATTCCACGCTGCCATCTCTGAGGTGGAGTCGAAGGTATCATATGAATGGCTGGTGGACTTTTCTCACCGATCCACCATTCCAGAGCTTCCCCAAGTCTATGGAGCACTTAATAATGCTGGGCTCCTAGACTTTGTTACCATTAGGCCAGCAAAGACGTGCCCCCATCAGATTGTGGCGTTCTATGCCAATCTGACAATGAAGGACGATGGTGAGTGGGAATCAGTGATTCCACTCAGCCGAACAGTTGAGAAGAACAGGAAGAAGGTCGTTCAACATTTTTCTGAGCGGGTTAATGTCAGAGAACTCATCAGGAAAACATACAAACTGCCCCACTCCACTGAGCATGATCAACTGAGTGATCCCACAGCGTACAAGGCTAGAGACGAACAAGAGTGTATGGATGAGTTTTTGATAGTCCCTCAGGAGATTTTCAGCACAATAAAAAAAAAGCTCCTGAAGCCCGCTTACAAGTTGCTGTTTGAGGTAGTTGTTCAAAGCATTATGGGCTTTGTAGGAGGAATGGAACAGATCAGTCAACCAAAGATCAGGGGTTTGACTGCTGTGGTGGATAATGCCCAAATCGACTGGGAGGAATATTTCCTTCAGAAACTTGTCCAGGAATCCAAGAAGGAGAGTGGGTGACAAGATCGTTTTTTATAAGAATCCCCACTATGGATCGAGATTATCAGTGATGCTTCAGAGCCTTCCATTTCTAGATATCGATCAGGCTGAGCTGATCGATTTCAAGGATAAACACATCCTCTTCAGAAGTGCTGCTGAAACAATCAAGAGGATGAACGATACTGAAATCAAGAAGGTCACAAGGGGCAAGGGAAAGGGTAAGGCCAAGAATACTGACTCGAAGACTCAGGAGGAGCTGGCCAAGACCGCCCCGATAAAGGTGAAAGTGAAGGGAATTGTGATCAAAGAGCCCAAGGAGAAGAAGTCACTGCTGAGGGATGAGCCCTCCGATACTGAATCTGACCAGGCTGATCTGAGGTCGGTATCAGTTGCCACTCCAGTCGTGCCAATCTCTTCTGTGGCACCCTCTGATATTCCCTCGTCAGAACTACAACGGCTTCTGGCACTGAGAAGATGCCTCAGCAGGAGGTGACTGAGGTCGAGGGGGAACAAGGAGATCAGGGTAACAGTGAATCCCTAAGTAGTTGTGATGGACGTAGTCCATGAACTTGGTGAGACGTTGGCTCAGGAAGAAGCCAAGTGGAGGAGCTCAGGAGGAACTTGAGGAGTTGGAGGAGGAACAAGGAGAAGAAGAGGTTGATGCCCATGAGGGGCAAAGTGGAGATTCTGATGGCTCGGAGGAGCATCAGGATGAAGAAGCAGAGGGTGAAGAAGGACAGGGCGAATCTGCCCCTGAGGATGATGTGCAAGCTGCCCCAGTACAAGAGGTGGCTCCCAAAACTTCCAGTTTGACTGCTTTCGAGCTGGACGTCAGATCTCAAGCCATCAGGTTTGTGTGGCAGCACTTACCGGAGCTGAAGGATCCTTTCAGGGAAGAGGCCATCAGATTGAGGATGCTGGTGATCATACGCAGGTCTACACTTTCGGAACTTGCGTCCCCGCTTGAGCAGAAAGGGGTAGATGTCCTCAGGGATCAGAAGCAGATTCTGTGCGACTGTTTCTCTTTACGATCATATGCAAAAGTCCTTCTCACTGAGGACTTCGTCAGGGTTGTCAGGGCACACAATCCAGATGCATCTCAAGCTCTCATTCCCACTGCTGAAGGTGCAACTTAGGACCTGTTACACTGGCTGATGACGCACTCCCCGGGGTTGGGACTGCTGAGGCTCACGGAGAGGCCCCAGTTGTGGCTTCAAGGAAGTCCACAAGAAGGAAGAAGAAAAGCCGGACCATCTAAGTGGGAGTTTCACTGATGGGCTGGAGCATTCTCAATAAGATCGTTCGTCAGCAGGACAAACTCAAGAAGTTGATGACTACTTTTGCGAATGTAAGGAAGGAAGATTCTGAATGCTTCCTGAGCATTGAAAATCAACGATCTACTGAGCTTGCCACCATCTCTGGCCAGGTACAAAACGCTATTAACTCAGCTCTCAGTGGCCTTGATGACAGGATCGGGGCACTTATTGCTGAAGCATTAAAAGGGCAGGAGGCCCAGGTCAGAGAAGTGGCTCGGAAAGAAGCCCAAGCAGAGGATGCCTCTCTCCTGAGAAAGATAAGTGAGAATTCGAAGAATTTGGATGAAGTATGGCAGAAATCCTTCAACAATCTGATGACGGAGTGTTCCATTCAGAAGAAGGAATTGGCTACCATGAAGTTAAAATTCGACAACCATCTATCCGATAGCATAGTCAGGGCGGAGAGGACTGATGTGCTGGCTTCTGATCTGAAGTTGGTGACTGACCAAGCTACTTCTCAAGGGATCCTGATCAACGACATCAAAGCCAAACTTGATAAGGACGAGGATGCCCCTGATGCTGCCAAAAAGGGGGAAGGGATAAAGAAAAATCCTAAGTTCGACACTTCTAAGAAGAGGAAGGCAACTGATCCTGAAGAAGTGCAAGAACTACTGGAGGAATGTGAAGAGCAACTCTACCCTGGTGATCCCTTAGTGATAGAAAAGAAGAAGCAAAAGCAGTTAACTTTGGAAACTGCACTGAAGGTTAGGTCTCAGGATACGAAGATCGAGAAACTTCAGGGTCAGCTTGAAGCCCTTAAGGAGAAGGAGAAGACCGAGAAGAAGAAGCCTGAGACCAGTGCAGCGAAGAAGAAGACTGCTGGTCAGAAGAAGAAGACAGTTCTCGTGGAGCCGTCAGGACCAATTCAGTACGAGTACGTAGACAACTTCATCCCACCTGAACTGAATGAGACCTGGATCCCAGTCAAGAAGGAGTTCGTGGAGAAGTATTATGTCTACGGAAACTGGCAGAAGTATGAGGGTCATGAAAAGAATGTTGTATTCATGGAGTGGATGACCTTGCATTATCCTGACCTATGGGCTGAGATCGACAGATTTGCTGACAGAGCAGGCATTCAGATCAAAGCTCCCGAGAATATTGTCTATGTCCCGCCACTGCTTGGAATCAATCATCATCTCAATCGGACTGTCATCTAAGCTGAAATGCAGATGGTCGCTCAGAATTGCAGAGCACTTCAGGATGTTGATCTTTTCCACGCAGTGAAGCTGAGGGTCCTGGCGAAGTATGGACTCTCATTGGAGAGGTGGGACGATGAAGACTGATTAGTTTTTCAGGAATAGTTGTCAGGAATATCTCATGTAATAGTTTTAGGATAATTTGTACTTTTCCTATCTATCAATGAAACTATTTTATATTCCTGAGACAACATCTCGTTGACTCCTGATTTACTTTTCTGCTCTTTATCAAGAACTGTACTAACCCTTTCCTGTTTCCATCTTATAGAACTAAGGACCTGATATAGGTTCCTGAACTGAATACTGAGGTTTCAGTAAATTTCTTAGATTGTAGGATTTTTCTAAGGGTTTTGGCATCATCAAAAAGGGGGAAATTGTTGGGACAATCTTAAGTGTTTTGATTAGATCCCAAAACCCCTTGATGAATTTGCCTAAGTATAGCTCATCAGGATGTTAGTTTCAGGATAGTTAGGTTAGAATAGATTTTTCTATTCACATGTATTTAGTTCAGGGGGAACGTGTTGAAGAGTGAAGACTGATGGTGACGTCCCAAAAGTCTGAAGTCTGAAGTGCCTCCAACCCTAAAGGTTTGATCACCCTGAAGATGATCAACCTGAAGCTGCAACCTGAAAAACCTAGAAAGAGTCCTGAAGCTACATAGAAGCCATCCTGAAGAGATCCACTGATCCTGACCCAACTGAGTACACTAAGCATGCTCAGGGAAGTCTCTATCAGTGAGGGCACAGTGTAACCTTGATCAGGCTGAACGTGCTTCTGATGTTCATAAGTCCTGACTTGGGCCTAGTGCCAGTTAACTTGATATTTGTAAGTCTTGAGACCCAAAAGTTACACATGCAAATGGAACTCTGAGAAACAAAAAGAATGTCAGTGTCTCCAACATAAGACAACCAATTATTCTGAGTAAAGAACGAGAGACTCAGAGTTATAAATGTACGAGGATCAGTAAAGTCAAAGCCGACAAGCTAGCCATTGGACAAACGACCAGTGAGAAGGCGACACATATGTACGGAGACTGAGTGCATTTAATGCTTCTCAGAGGTGCAGGCGGCGGATCGTATCTTTGCCATACTAGGTATGGGTTTTTTCAGACAAGGACAACCAAACCTTCACCTACCCAAAATAAGAAGGTTTGAAACGAATCTCCTCCAACGGATATTTTTCAAACCTCCCTATAAATACAGAAGGCCTTGCTCCCATTGAAGGTTAACGGGAAATTTGCAAGTGAAGAATTCAGAAGATTCCAAGCACTCAAAGTTCATTTGAAGCAACACTCTGAAGTTCTAAATTTCCCTAGTGTTGTGGTAGGATGCTATTATGTATTTTTGCTTAGAGTATTGATCCCATCCTTAGGACTGATTTGTTTAGAGGGATCAATACACAATAGTCAGAAATGTGAATACCAAACCCCTCAGTTTGTGAGTTGGTTGGTAGGAAGGACTGGAACTTGTAAAACGCCCAGGGGTCAGTTCCTAAGAGAGGAAGTTGGCTACTCGTGTCCCTTGGCACGTAAAAATAAAGTACTTATCCTCAGTGGTAGAGGGTAGCTTCCTGTTAAATCAGGTCGTGGACGTAGGAGTTGGTTATCTCCGAACCACGTTAAAAAGTCCCCTGTGTGCTGATTTACTTATTGCTCTGGATCATAATTGTCATTCGTATTAAACTGAGCATCCTTGCATCATTTACAAATCATCAGGACTGACTTTGTCATCTTGATCTTAAAACTGAGCACCAGCCTTAATCACGTTTTCCCTAAGTAAACTGATAAGTTTTCAGAACTAAAACGAGTAGAAACTTAAGGGCTCACATTCCGCACTAAACTGAGCTTACTGAGATAGCTATCCAACTGACTTGCTTCCGAGCTGTCAGTAGGTGGGTTATCTCTACTGAGCTTCTGAGAGCACAACTCTGACTTAGCCTTTTTAGTTTGTTACTGATCTGTCCCTGCTGTCCCTGAGGACCATCAGTTTAACCGAACACTTCAGGTTCTTCCTGACTAAGTCTGAAAGAGCATTTTCCTGAGATTTCGGGAAAATCTGACATCAGTGTATTCCCCCCATACACTGATTATACTCGTTTCGGGACCAACAAATAATAATATTGATGATGTATAAGTGATATTTATATTGTTTAAGTGTTTCACACTATGAATAATAAGTGTTTAAGGAAATAACCTTATAGTATTACTCTTTTGTGAGGATGGTACTAGGAAATAACCTAATAGTATGTAATACTAGACTGAGTAGTTCCTAATACCATCCTCACAAAATAGTTATACTATTAGGATCCCAACATCAATACTTGTAAATAGAATCACTAAATCACTAATCCAATTGATAATCACACATCATCATGAATAATTTCTAATACTATTTTGAATATTTCGTAAAAAATTATATTTTGAATAATTCGTAAAAAAATATGATTTGAATATTTCGTAAAAATATGATTTCGTAAAAAATATATGATTTGATTTATACAAATATTTCGGATAACAATATTTCGTAAAAATATTTTGTAATATATTTCGTAAATTTTTTTTGAATATTTCGTAAAAAATATATTTTGAATATTTCGTAAAAAAATATATTTTGAATACGACATAATTAATTAAATACGATGTATTTAATACATAATATATTTCGTAATCATAAAATCCGAACTGAGACGTCTTTTCATTCACCCAATTCTCCCTTTTCGGATTTCTTGTGTTTGCTCTCCAAAAAAAAATCATCTACTCCTCCCACAAAAATGATGCTAACTAGATCTCGTAGCAGAAAAAAAAATGAGACTGTCTTCAAACTACATTCTTATCCATGTCCTCTGTTTCGACCTCGAATTATCGGTAATCTCAGTCTTTGTGATTTTGAAAACCACCGAGTTCTTGAGCAGCTTGGTAAGTTTTATAATTTAATTCGTCTACTTTTTTTTTTGTTTGACTTATATAAATTTAACCATGTCTCATTTATTTGTGTAGAATCTCCCTAAAGAGTTCGACGCCTTGGTTCAGAACGTGGATCAAAATATCATCATCTACATTGGGTTCTCGTCTCAAAAATTCAGTTGCAAGTACAAGTATCACAATATTACTCATATCCATAGATTTGGCCGATTAACTACTAGGTGGTCCGACGTCTTTGATTACTTGAGAATCGAACAAGGTTATGTTGTTATTTTCGAAAAAGATATGGGTCATCAAAGGGTTTTGCACGTTTCTATTGATCGGAGCCAAAGGGATATCAAGATTGAAAACGATTTCTGACTTTATGTTTTAAGATTGAAGACGATTTTTTTATGGATGATTTCTTATTATTATGTTTTAATTTGACAAATTATGAACAATTACATTTTAATAGCCATACTTTCATATTATTATGTGTTTTAATCTTTTGTTGCATAATTATGTGTTTCAGTTAAAATGCTAAGTTTATTTTTTTATAAATTTTTGTATTTTCATATTATTATGCTAAGTTTTCTTTTGTTGCATAATTACGTGTTTTAGATTTTATTAGATTTGCATAATCAAGTTAGTTTAGATTAGATAAATTTACTTGATTATGCAAATCTAATAAAATCTAAAACACGTAATTGTGCAATAAAAGAAAACTTAGCATAATAATATGAAAATACAAAAATTAAAAAACCTTAGCATATTAACCGAAACACGTAATTATGCAACAAAAGATTAAAACACATAATAATATGAAAATACAGCTATTAAAATGTAATTGTTCATAATTTGTCAAATTAAAATATAATAATAAGAAATAGTCCATTAGAAATCGTTTTCAATCTTAAAACATAAAGTCAGAAATCATCTTCAATCTTGATATCCCTTTGGCTCCGATCAACAGAAAGGTGAAAAACCCTTTGATGACCCATATCTTTTTCGAAAATAACAACATCACCTTGTTCGATTATCAAGTAATCAACGACATCGGGCCACACAGTAGTTAATCGGCCAAATCCATGGTTAGGAGTAATATTGTGATACTTGTACTTGCAACTGAATTTTTGAGATGAGAACCCGATGTAGATGATGGTATTTTGATCCACGTTCTGAACCAAGGCGTCGAACTCTTTAGGGAGATTCTACACAAATAAATGAGACATGGTTAAATTTATATAAATCAAACAAAAAAAAAAGTAGACGAATTAAATTATAAAACTTACCAAGCGGCTCAAGAACTCGGTGGTTTTCAAAATCACAAAGACTGTGAGATTACCGATAATTTGAGGTCGAAACGGAGGACATAGATAAGAATGTAGTTTGAAGACATTCTCGTTTTTTTTGCTACGAGATCTAGTTAGCACCATTTTTGTGTGAGGAGTAGATGATTTTTTTTGGAGTGGTTCTACTGTGGAACCGGGTGCATGACATGCACTCTTTATTTTAGACTATTTCCAGATTAAATTTCATTCCGCCAAATTGAAATTTGATCGGAAGCAATAAACTCATAAATACTGGAAGTGTTAATAAGACGATAATTAACTATTAAATTTAACAAAAGCATAATAGGAATTACCACATTACTGTGATCAGTAGTTTAAGCACTCATTTTATTCATTAACTTATTCACACATAATCAATAAATATTTAATAAATAAATAATTAATAAACAAGTAATACTCAAAGAACAATTTATAATACCCACATAATATCTTATAATATCCAAAGAATAATTTATAATATACAATGAATAATTATAAGAGAATAAATCCAAAAAATAATTTATAATACCTAAAGAACAATTTCTAATACTAAAAAAATAATATATAATACCCAAAAATAAAAATGCCCAAAGGCCAAATAAAAATACCCAAAGACCAAATAAAAATACCCAAAGGCACATGTTAAAAAGATCAGTACACCTATTACTAAATATCCTTTTTACCCTATCCTTAAAATCCTAATTTCTTTCCCATCTCCTTCCTCACGTCGGCACACACAAAATACACAAACTACCCTTTTCTTCTTCTTTTTCTCTTTCTCACCCTCCCCACGATCCTTTTTTTTTTCTCTAATCTCCATCCCAAATCAAAATCTAACAAAACTTAAATTTCTGTTCTTCAAAATATGAATTACAAATGTTATTCCCAAAACATAATCCTTTCCCGTTTATCCACCACGAAAATTCATGAATTAAATTAAGAAAGAAAAAAAAAATCAAATAAGCCACAATCATTATCGATGGTGATATTTTTTCTGGTATGGTTTGGGGCTGAATCATGGTCGGCGCCGAAACAGATCAAATATCCATGCGAAAATACCCAAAGGCCAAATAAAAATACCCAAAGACCAAATAAAAATACCCAAAGTCCAAAAAACTTATTATATCAAAAAACACATAGTGCGGCGTGTAATGTGTGTTTCTGGAAAAATCAAATTAAATTTAAAATTAAACTAAAATTAAGGTGCAAACTATGCACCCGAGTGCATACTAGAATTTATGTTTTTTTTTTTAGAGCAAACACAAGAAATCCGAAAAGGGAGAATTGGGTGAATGAAAAGACTTCTCAGTTCGGATTTTATAATTACGAAATATATTATGTATTAATTACATCGTATTTAATTAATTATGTCATATTGGAAATATATTTTTTTACTAAATATTCAAAATTTATTTTTTTACGAAATATTCAAAATATTTTTTTACGAAATATATTACAAAATATTTTTACGAAATATTGTTATCCGAAATATTCGTATAAATCAAATCATATATTTTTTACGAAATCATATTTTTACGAAATATTCAAATCATATTTTTTTACGAAATATTAAAAATATAATATTTTTCGAAATATTCAAAATAGTATTAGAAATTATTCATGATGGTGTGTGATTATCAATTGGATTAGTGATTTAGTGATTCTATTTAGAAGTATTGATGTTGGGATCCTAATAGTATAACTGTTTTGTGAGGATGGTATTAGGAACTACTCAGTCTTGTATTACATACTATTAGGTTATTTCCTAGTACCATCCTCACAAAAGAGTAATACTATTAGGTTATTTCCTTAAAAACTTATTATTCGTAGTGTGAAACACTTAAACAATATAAATATCACTTATACATCATCATTATTAATATTCTTAAGATATATTACAAAGATATAGACCTAATATCAACTTACATTTAAGTAGTATCAACGTTAGTACTATAAAGTGCTTGTGTAGTATTGATAGTGGTACTAGTGTTTATTCTTATTGAATTACCAATCTTCATAGTGTGAAACACTTAAACAATATAAATATCACTTATACATCATCATCATTATTATTCTTACGATATATTACAAAGATATAGACCTAATATCAATTTATATTTAAGTAGTATCAACATTAGTACTATAAAGTGCTAGTATACTATTGATAGTGGTACTAGTGTTCATTCTAATTGAATTACCAATCTTTATACTGTGAAACACTAAAACAATATGAATAATTGATTTTAGTCTTTCTCAATTTTCGCTTTCATCTTTCACTAATCAAATTTAATGGATAATTGATTTTGAGGCTGTCCACCCACAAGCGGTGATTGAGAGTCCGTTCGTTCTCCAATATTATTTAATTAATGGTAATAAAGGGTTTATTACGAAATGATTTTTTTTTTTTTATAACACTTATTATAAGTAGATTTATCTATTTAAATTAATTACTCCCTCCGTCCCAGAAGAAATTGTGGTGTCTTTTGGGCACGGAGTTTAAAAAAAATGTATAAAAGGTACATTTTTATGAATATTATATGTGTATTGTGAGAGTGAAATTTAATAAATAGTTTCCACTTTTGGATATGCAAACTTTTTGTGGGACGGACCAAAATATAAAGTATGCAATGTCCTGTGGGGAGGGAGTACTACCTCCGTCCCGGAACTACTTTCATAGTAGTTCCGGGCACGCAAATCAAGGAAAAATAAATATGTGAGTGTAAAATTAAATAATAAAATAAGAAAAAGTGTATTTTGTTGACTTTTGTGAGAGAGAAAAATTTCTATTTTTAGTGTGTGAAAGAAGAGTTGGAACGTCCAAATAAAAAAAATGTGAAAGTAGTTTTGGAACGAGGGAGTATAATTTATAAACAAGTTCATGGGTACAAATTTATCTCTCAAACACAGACACACTCTCCGATCTCTCTCACACTTTCACAATTTAAAATTTAAAATTCATCTCACAAATGGGTGACAGTGGGTGAGGACGAAGGCAGGACTGGATGAAGATGAGCCGGCTTTGCGATTCTCTTCAGCGAGGCGATGATGGGGGGAGAGAAATAGGGTGGACTCCATGGCCGATTAAAAACGCCGACATCCATGGTGGATCTGGGCAGCTTAATTTGTGTTGGAGGTCATGGTTGGGGTAGAAGGTGGAGTGAGGCCGGAGGTGAGTTTCCGAAATAAACGCCGCCGACAATGGAGAGCAATCCAACAAGTTTGTGAGTGTCTTTGCTGACGTGGACATATCGAAGTACATTTTGCAGGAAAAAAATTTCAATTAAATATTTAATTCCATTTTCTGGTATGTTTTTCGAATTGCCTGTTTGAAAATTTGATTTAATAAGTACTGAGAAAATAATTGATTAGTACCATAGATGAAAGAACTAGTTCTGAATCCCCCTTTGACCTTTGTGTGGGTACCATGTGGAGAGAGAGAGAGAGAGAAAAAAGAGAGAGAGATTTGCAGATTTGCATATTTGGTTTTTTTATGGAGTGTATGATTTGCAGAATTTATAAATTTGTAAATGAAGAACATAATTTTTTTTTTGGAAAAATTAAAAAATAATTTATAAAATTGACATAAATTACAAATTAATTCTGTACAGAAAAAATATAATTCTGTGCAAAAAAAAGTTACACTTTTGAGCAAAAATTGTTAATCAATTTGTAAATATAGCTACTTTTTTTAATCAATACATAAGTGATCCTTTTTTTAAAATTTATTTTGTAAATTGCAGATTTGTGCAAAGTTTATTTTTCGTTTGTGTAGAGTTATATTCTCGTGTGTGCAAAACATATTTTTTCGTGTGTGCAAAGTTTATTTCTCATATGTGCAAATTTATTTGAATCCAAAATAAATAGATTTGAAATTTGTAAAATAAATTGTGCAGATCGAAAAATTATAAATTACTCCCTCCGTCTCACTACAAGTTGCTCATTTTACTATTTTTGTCCGTCATATTATATGTTGCTCATTTGCTTTTTTACCTTTTTAGGAAACTACTATTCACTTCTTTATTATTATTTTCAATACTTTTTATATTATTTTCATTACTTTTTCACTTTTTCCATTACATTAGTTATACTTTTTCACTTTTACCTTAATCTGTGTGTCCAAAAGCAACGAGTAACTTATATCGGGACGGAGGGAATACTAATTTGTGCAAATTAATTTTTGTTTGTTGTGCAAACGCTCAATTGGCTAATTGCTTTGTTTTACAAAATATTAAAATACAATACCACTAACCCGATTTTTAATACTCCTAGTGATATCTTTGATACATTTAATAAACAATTTTATACTTTAGAACAATTATATGATAAATTTATTATAAATAATTTTCATACAAAATTTTATTATTATTTTTTGTTAGGAGAAATTAAGTAAATCTTGTTGCATTTCTTTTTCAACCTGTATAATAGAATTGAACCTATATTATTTGTGGGCTTAGTCTTGTATCCACTAATTGCACAGTGCAACTCAAGTTCATTTTTAAAAAGTTACACAAAATACTATTGAAAAGTTACATATGTTATTACTAAAAAATGTATCTTTAATAGTGTAACTTTTCAGTAATAATTTATGTAATTTTCAGTAATAAATAGTGTAACTGTTTAAAAATACACTTGAGTTGCACGGTATAACTGGTGTACAAGAGACTTACTCTTATTTGTGAGTACACTTTTGGCTATCAGTACATTAACCGCATAAAGTTTTTTTTGTAAAGTTCTATTAAAGAATATCTCTGGCAATTAAACTGAATTTAATTAGAAACAGAGTTGATAGACCCTGCAAGTGCATATTTATACGGATCATTAGATAATAATATTTATATAAAACTCCTGATGAATTTAAGATTTCCTAGATGCGGAATGATGAAAACTGCAAATGTATACCATAAAACTGTAAAGATTATTATATGGTTTAATATAATCATGTCGAAAAATATGGTATAGTCGTTTTAGTGAATTCCTCCTGAAGATGAAATATATAAACAATAAAGTATTTCCTTGTGTATTTATAAAAAATCATTAAATGGTTTTTGTATCATCTCAATATATGTTTATGATATGAATATAATAGGAATAAAGAATGATATTGAATAAACTAGTTCAATCTTAAAGGTTGAATTCAAAATGAAAATCTTAGGGCATGTAGATCGTGAATCTTCTTGGATGAATTCTTATACACCAGTCAACCACTTAAAGAAAGTGTTGGATAAATTTCACAAGGACAAATATCATCCACTTAGTACACAAATGGTTGTTCGCTCCACTAAAGTAGAAAAAGACTCATTTAGACCTAAAGAAGATACTGACAAAATATTAGGATCAGAACTTCCTTACCTTACCACAATTGGCGCATTAATTTATCTTGCAAACTGCACTAAACCAGATATCATTTTTGCAGTAAATTTACTTGCAAGATTTAGTGTCTCTTCTACAAGGAGGCATTGGAATGAAGTTAAACATGCATCAAGGTATCTTCAAGGTTCACAAGATCTTGATTTATTTTATCGAAGAAACCACGAAAAAACATTAGTAGGTTTTTCTTTATGGTGGTACAACAATATCATGGAGATTTCAAGCAAATTATGACAACCACTTCTTCAAATTATTCATAGATTATAACTCTATATGAGATCACACGAGAATGTGTTTGGTTAAAATCACTGGTAAAACACATTTATGATTCGTTTGATATCTCTACAAATGACATATCCCCTACTGTAATATATGAAGATAATGCCTTGCATTGCTCAAATTAGCAATAGCAATGTCAAAGGGAGTTTAACAAAATACACTTCTCCAAAATTCTTTTATCCTTACGAACTCTAGAATAATGGTGAGATAAGAATACATAAACTACGCTCCAATGACAATATATGAGATTTGTTTACTAAATCTCTTCCTACATCTACTTTTGAGAAATGCATTTGTGGAATTGGGATGCGCACAAACTTGGAAGATTGTTATCTCCGAGGGGAGTAACAAGTTCAAAATAATTATGAAGGTTGAATTCCGAAAATCAATAGTTGTACTATTTTCTTATTTATTATCCTCTAAATTGTTTTAAAAACGTGTTATTACCTGATTAAATTCTTATGTGGCTAGGATCAGAGTAACAAATAAGTATAATGATATTTAAATAATCGTGCGAAAAATGTAAATAACATAGAGATTTGCCTAGGTTTTATATTGCAAGAGCTATGGTTTAAGTGTAGTCTTTGTATTAAACAAATTCGTGGATCCTTACAATGATGACCCTAAGACCATATTTATAGACGATCCTAAATAAGGCATGTGCACCTTATGCCCTGTTGTTCAACTAGTCCGTTATAACTTACTATAATAGGAAGTCTTCCCTCCATAAATGGTAATTTCCCTTGTGTGAGCATTGAATAATATTAATTATGCCCTAAATTGTGTATAATGACTATAATTTTTCTGTAAGAGTTGACCATGAGTTTGCTCGTGCCCGTAGGTGCTCAACTTGCTCGTGCTCATAGGTGCTCGACTTGCTCGTGCTCAAAGGTGCTCGACTTGCTTGTGCCTTTTGGTGCTCAACTTGCACGTGTTCACATGAAATGATCTTGCTCGTGCTCGCACTTCAAGTTCTACCATATTGAGTTTGGGCCTCATTCGGTCGTTTATGGGCTTGGGTCCATCGTAATAATCGTTCCACAAAACAAGGCTAAATGAGGTATATCGTAATTCTCAATAGGGAGTATTATAAATTAATATGCTTGTGGATATTACGTGCTTATATAGCTTATTGGGTCATGAGCTCGAATAAGTCAGTAATACCCCAAGTGCAACTCACTAAAACCCTAAGAAAACCAGTCGATAATATCCCAAAAATAAATCAATAATGCTCTAAAAACAAGTCTAAGTAATACACAAAACAAGTCAAAAATACATCAATTATAAAAAAATGATTTAGACATATAATTGTATATTTTAAAAAAAATTAAATTTAAAATTTAAATACATAATATACATCCTAGAATTTGTTTAACTTTTATACTCCCTTCATTCCTCAAATTTATTCCACTTTGTGTGGGCACGAGTTTTAATAAAAATGAGATAAAGTAAAAATATTGTGAAATAATTATGGGAACCATATTAATTTAAACTATTAGGATGCATTTTCTCTGGGTTTTATTCACAAATCGTCACATAACTATCTTATAAAATTAGATTTAGTCTTTAATATTTTAATAATTCCAATTCTAGTCTCAAAATTAACTTTTTATCAGATTTAGTCCCATGATTTCTGATAATGTCGAATTTTAATCTAAAATTAAAGGTAAAAAGTGAAATAACACTGCTTTGAAGACCAAAATTTATAATTTTTGACAAATCTATTAATGTAGTGTCCATAAAAGTTAAAGGTGAAAAATGAAATGACATTGTCTTCATCTCTAATTTGGGATTAAAATTAGACTTTATTTGAAAATTGTGAAGAAATCTCATAAAATGTTAATTTTGACACCAAAATTAAACCTTATTTAAAAATTTAAAATTAAATCCAATAAAATTTTAATTTTAAAACAATTTATTTTATTAAATAATTATGATGATTTGTAATTTTAATTCTATTTTTCTCTTCCCCTTAAGCGGGATCCCCATCCATTTCTTGATTCTTCTCTCACATCAGCCTGACATGCACATGCCTCACACACCAACATATACATAGGGGCTGTTTGGTAGCCCTGAAAACGCCCGAACAGAAAGGAATCCATCCGTTTGGTTGGGCGAAAATATTGTCTTAGAGGCCCAAGAAAATGACTCGGCCCATTATACATTTTCGTACGAATCACTGTAGCCCTTCAGAGAATATATCGGGCCCCCCCCCCCCCCCCGATTTCTTTTCATTAGTTTTAGTGGCCTCATTTTCAGAAATATATTTTAGGGTTTTTTTCTTTTACCTCCTCCCATTTTCGAAATCATTCTAATACCGCTTCTGTCCATCGTCGCCGCTTCCGTCGAATTTGAAGCCTAAACGTGGCGATCCACACTCATAAGCCGTAGTTCGAAAGCCCTAGTTCCATTCTCATAGTGATTCATACTTGAAGCCCTAGTTCAAAAGTCGTAGTTCGACGGCCCCTTCCGTCGATCCACACTTGAAGCTGAAGATATTGGAACATTTATTTTGATTCGGCGGCTATTACAGATTTTAGGTCAATTTTCCCGACCATTCGTTCCTTTTGACTTCTGGTTTTAAATATTTTGAATAATAGTGCTGTGTTTTTTTTTCAGATTTGTCAATAACACTCTCTATGGACAATCGATCCGATTTTGTGTCTTCTTCTGGTGGTAAGTGTTCATTGTTGGAAAACCCACATATGTTATTTGATAAAGAAGAAGTATTTGCAAAACATGCAGCACACTTGTTTGTGTATTAACCAAAATCTTCATCAGATTTGATGAATATTTGAAAAATCTTAAACTCTTTTATTTGATAATAGGATTTTAATGACAAAAAACTGCAATAAATGGTTGAATACTTGAATAATCTTTATCTTTTTTATTTGATAATAGTAATATAGTGACCAAAAACTGCATTAGAGTTGATCTATTCTTAAAAAATCTTATACTCTGTTATTTTTTGGTGAGTATAGTTCAATGACTACATTTGTTCAGATGTGTGTGTGTTTGTGAGACATATACATAGGTTTATATAGTTATATTATGTTTATACTGGCAGTAGCATATATGGTTGATACATTTGAGATATCGAAAAATATAAAGAAACATAAGTGGTATCCAATACTTAAACATGTGTATATGCGAAATGGCATGCAGAACTCGTACATGTTATATGTATACTTGTATTTAAATGTTATTCATGTTTTCAATCATATGTAATGCAACCAATTTTGGCAAATAAAAATTGTATTTCAACAACATATGCTAATATATCAACAAAATTTGTAATCTGTTTCAATTTGAACATTATCTAATGAACTGGAATGTTGTTTAATAGATGGTTATGAGCTTGAAATGTGATTTACTTACTGTGGCGTTTGTGTTGTCTGTGTCGTGGGCATATGATATTGTACTACTTCTCTCAGGTCTCATACAATGTTATCCAACCGTAAGCGAAGACTTGTTGTTTTTTTTTTTTTGTAATTGAAGAGATTTTACACCAACACTTCATGTTGATCCTAATTTTACACCATTTATTTAAAAAAATCAATAGGCGGGTAAGACGTCGTGTTGAAAATACAACATCTTATACTATGCTAGATCGTATTCCAGATCAACAATTGCATATGTACAGATTGATTTCCATTAGTGAATCTGATTGGGTATTGAACCTTATGATGTCTAGAAACAGTTTTGCCCATCTTTGTTTAATAATGAGGGAATTTGGTGGGTTAGTCGACCATATGTATGTGTCTCTTGAAGAATAGGTTGCAATGTTCTTATCTATTTTGGGGCACCACAAAAAAAAAAAAAAAAAAACGGTGTTGTAAAACTTGACTTCTGGAGGTCTGGGCAAACAGTTTTGTACTATCTTCATCTAGTTTTAAAAGCTGTGTTGAAATTGCATAATGTGTTTTTGGTTACTCCCAACCCCGTTCCGGATGACTCTACAAATCCAAGATGGAAGTGGTTCAAGGTAAAAATTGTAATTATCAAATGTATTTTAGTGTTGTTGAGGGTAACACTGTGATTATTAATTGTTCATAATTGGGTATATATAGGGTTGTCTTAGTGCATTGGATGGAACATACATAGATGTCCATGTTCCATCTTCTGCCAAACCTCGATTTAGAACAAGAAAAGGTGGTATATCAACTAATGTCTTAGAAGTATGCAATCATGATATGACGTTCGTGTATGTCCTTCCCGGGTGGGAAGGATTGGCAGCCGACTGTAGAATACTACGAGATGCTGTTGTAAGACCATATGGTCTTAAAGTTCAAAGGGGTAACTACATATTTAACTCATACATATAGATATGCATTAGCTTTATTTTCCATATTAATTCTGCTATTCTACTTGTTTAGAATGTTTCTACCTCTGTGATAATGGTTATGTGAACAGTGAGGGTTTCCTTGTTCCCTACAGAGGTTATAGGTATCATCTAAAAGAGTAGGGTGCAGCTTCACAAAGACATAGAAATCACCAAGAGCACTTCAACATGAGACACACTATGGTCCACAACATAATAGAACGTGCATTTGGCGTAGTTAAGATGCGATTCACGATACTTAGGAGTGCATCTTACTACCCACTGAAAACTCAAATTAGGATCATAATGGCATGTTTCTTGCTTCATAACTACATTCGATCTGTGATGCCCGTAGTTCCCGCTGAAGAAGATTTTGATAGACTTCAAAATAGGGAGAATATACTTGACGGTGACAATGTCGAGCTCATGGAGGGGGTTGATTCTTCTTCTGCATGGAACAATTTCCGGGAACAATTGTCTGTTTCCATGTTTAATGAATTTCGGGGTCACGTTTAGGTTGATTCAATTTGAAATTGCATGTTTAACATTTTTAGTTTTATGTGATGATTCGGATAATTTAAGTTTTATGAAACATGAATTTAATTTGTTTGTAGTATACACACATATTATTATTCAGTTTGTTTGATCATGAATTAACTGTTTGTAATTAGAGTATACTGTCTTGCAACTACATGAGTCCATTATATGGCTACATATTTACAAGCTGTCAAATTATTCAATGCATTCAGCTATGAGTAAAACACCAGGTGGACACTTTTCACTTCCGTGTAGCTGTGGGTATGAGTACATAATACGAAGACGCGCTGGTGTAAGTTCCACATTTCCTGGACGAGAATATGTAATTTGCCCAAGAAGATACAAATACAAGGGGTATTTCTACTGGTGTGATGAAATTCCCTATAAGTTTGTGCCTCCTAGCGGCGATGTAATGGACACACATGAAACTAGTTCACCTACTACCACATCTTCACAATGTTGTTCAAATTCGAAAGATGATGAGCATTTACACTGTCGACTGTCGACCGTCGACATGGAATCATCCACATGAATTTCAGTTTGGAATTGTGGTAAATGACAATGGGTCTCTCACACCTTTTTTATGTGGTCTTCCATTTCCTTTTCATAATATTATTATGTATTGTTCTAGTCATTCTGTGTGTGTTGTTGGTAGAGATGTTAATCCGGGCTGGGCTAATAGGGCCGGCCCGTTTAACCCTGAAAATGCAGGGTTAGGGCCATGCTTTTATTGGCCCGTTTAAATCCGGGCTTTTTTGACCCGGCCCTATTAGCGCGCGGGCTAAACGGGCTAGCCTTCTGGTTAACTGAGCCCGCCCGCTAGCCCGCATAATTTTTTATTTTATATATACATATTAAATAAATAATATAGTTATTATTATTATTATTATTATTATTATTATTATTAATTGAAGTTATCTTCAATTTATATTTGGGTGTTATATTAATTTTGAGTATTTATATTTGAACTTTTATATACCAATGAACTTTTAAGTGTTTAAGTGTTAATGTTTGAAATTTTGTAATTATGTTAAATTATTTTAATTAATATTAATGAAATTATGGACAACGTTTAGGTTCTAGTTTAAATATTAACATTTATGATAATTATTTTAGATTATGTTTTAAAATTTAGATTTTTTACATAGCCCATTTATGACCCGTTTAGCCCGAGGACCGCTAGGGTTAGGTTAGGTCTCAAGTATTAGAGGACCGTTAAGAATGAACCGGATAACGCCCTAACCCATTTAGCCCGAAGCCCGTTAGGGCTGACCCTATAGGGTTAGGGCTAGCCCGTTTAACAACTCTAGCTGTTGGCCAAAGCCACATGATTGGAATTGTAGGCGAATATGATGTATGTATTAATGTTATCTTTTGGATGTTGGTGGACAATGTCACTATTGTTATGTTATGTAATAAAAAGTATGAATCATTTTGATTTGAGTGAGGGGTCTCATAACAATTATTTCACATGCATGTATTTACTTATCAACTATCAAGTTCTTTATCAGTTTTTCCTGTTTCATCACATGAACCACTTGGGCAGTGTGAGAATATATTGAGAATAAGGTATTTATTGTCATTTAGCAATTTGGAAGGGCCCAACGTGTTATATTCCACAATGTCATTAGTCTACTATATAAAGCAATTGAAGTGGAACACATACAACTCACACTCTAAA
>JAPKLY010000345.1:83982-94011 GCA_026898435.1 Prunella vulgaris | reverse complement strand
AGTTGATATCTTTCCATCTTGGCTTTGATCTTCAATCTAATTTGTCTTGATTGATTACATATGATTCTAGAAATCATGTTGCTGTGATCTTGTCCCCTTGACATGATTGACTTTCTGTAAATACTACGTCTATGCAAAGGCATCAGATGACCTCACTCATCTTCATCAGATGACCTTACTCATCTTCATCAGATTACCTTATTCATCTTCATCCAATGACCTTACTCATCTTCCAGATGACGTGGTCCGCTGGTCTGCTTGCAGATGACCTGGTCTGCTGGTCTGCTTCCAGATGACCTGGTCTGCTGGTCTGCTCCAGATGACCTAGTCTGCTGGTCTGCTTCCAGATGACGTGGTCTGCTGGTCTGCTTCCAGATGACGTGGTCTGCTGGTCTGCTTCCAGATGATGTGGTCTGCTGGTCTGCTTTCAGATGACGTTGTTGTTAGAATTTACTGATTATGTTCGTTATGTGGCTTTAAATCGGATTAATTCTACAAAACAATAATCTTATGATTTTGTGTTCTTGGGGAGGGAGAGTTTAGAGAGAGAAATATTGTAGTAGGCACTGTATTGATTTTTCAGAAAATTGTGTGAATAGTACAAGAGAGGTCTTATTTATAGGTGTGTGAGTGTGGGACGACACCTTACGAGCCTATGTGGCTTCCGGTGTTGATGAGGGTTCCTTACCCCCGTCTTGGTCTCCCGCACTGCCTCCTTTACCATGCCTCGTCCTACTACTATGCCTTAGACTGGATGGGCCTCATTAAACACCTCGCCGTAAAACACCCTTGTGGATAAACCGGACGGAGGGAAAAAGAGCACACCATCAGGGTCCTATTTGACTAATAGGCGAGCTCGTCGGTGAGCTCGGAGATGGGCTACAGTGGTTTGGGCGAGCTCTGGGCGATGATGGAACTTGACGAGGCCTTCCTGGGGATACAAGGCGAGCTCTGGGCGAGCTCCAGGATGACAGATGACCCCTTCTGGGCGAGCTACGCAGGTGAGTCATCTCCATGTGGGCGAGCTCCGCACCTTTAAGGATCTGGGTGGGTCCTGACGACCTGCCAAACCTTGGCGATTACTCATATACGAATGGTACCAGTTCGCCAGTCCAACATTTACCCCCCAGCTCGTATGTGTCATGACCTCATCAAATGACACAGGCGAGCTGGAGAACTTGAAGTTCGGTGAACTGTCCCTGGGCGACTGCCGAGCTAGCAGGCGAGCTCGGTGAAGGCGGTTATTCTTGGTCGTCGTGGTGCGGGAATCCAGGGGTCATGCACGCTTTTTGAGACCTCGGTTCCCGCCCACCATCAGATCATCTTTCAAATTTCTTGCAAACCGGTCCCTGCACTTTGTGAATATCACACCTAGCCCCGACGTCTATAAATAGGGGGAAATGGATTCATTTCCTCACTTCTTGCATTTTGAATTCTCAGAGCTTTCCCGACGACCGATTTTTCTTGTGCTCGATGAATTTTCGAAGGCTCTTCAAGGTAGGATTCGATTTCTTCTCCCTTCTCTTCTATCTTTTTATTTGACTTTTCCGTTGTTTCTTCGGGATTATGGAATTTTAGACTGTGGGTTGCACCGAGAAACTTTGCATTTCCCTGACTTTCGAACTATTGGATTTTGGACTACGAAACTCTTGAACTTCCCTGAGACCATGTCGACACATTCATCGAGTAGGACTCTTTCAGACCGGAATCCTGACAAACGGCCAATAATTGAGGATGAGCCACTTCAGGTTTCGTATGTAGAGATCGGCTCCAGCTCCGAGGTAATCTCGGTAGCTCGCCAGGTCTCCGGCGAGCTACGTAGCGATCCGGAGGAAGGAGCCTCCAGTTCTGTATACCGCGAGGTGTGGGAGGAAGGTGGCGAGGTCGCCCAAGAAGTAAGAGTTGCCAGTGGCAACGAAGGGCCCGAGGAGGTCGAGGAGGGCGCTGCCGAGGTCGGTGAGGAGGGTGGTGAGCTGGAGGAGGTCACGCTCGAATGGTTCCGCCGCATCGGTTTTTCGGAACCTCAGCTGGTTGAGTACCAGGTCCCCGCCCAGGTGGCTCACCCATTCGATTGGAATGAGTACGTCGCCGAGTACGCGGCGAGCTTCCCTTGCCCGATTCGGGCACCTCGCGCCGACCCCACCGACCTGGAAGAAGTCGCACCACTGGATATTTTTATGTATGCCCCGATAAAGGATGAGCGGGCCGACGCACCTCCTGAGGGGATGATAACTTTGAACGTAGATGTCTTGAGGGCCGGGCTTACTTTGCCGCTGCACCCGATCATTGGCCAGTATCTTGCTGACAATAATCTGGCCATCACCCAGCTCACACCGAATGCATGGAGTAACCTCCTCGCCGCCCTGTCTATTTTTGGGTTGGAGGGTTATGAGAACGTGATGACCTCGGCGGACCTGGGCGAGCTCTTCGCCGTGACCAAGCGGGCGCAGGTTGGCGCGGGGTATTATTATCTGAAAGCTCGTCCAGGGGAGAAATTTCTTGGGGACCTGCCCAATAAAGTTCGTGAATGGAAGAAGCAGTTTTTCTTCATAGGCGGCGACTGGCGAGCCTCCAACACTTATCATGGACGGGGTGATCGTATTCCCACTCCAGAGGGATATGGGGAAGCCAGCATTAGGTCGCCTATTTCGGTGTGCGTGGGTTGAATTAGATATACTAATTCTAAATTTCTTTCCTTTTGCAGTTCCGAAGCGACACAAATCCAGCCGGGGCAGGCCTAGAGTGTCGGAGTAGTTCGACGTGGTGCGCGCCGTCTGCTGTTTGAGAAGCGAGAAGGACAGACAGGTCGCCCACTTGTGCGCGCAGCATTGCCTACGGCTCGCCGGGCTCCTTACACTACCGCACCACCTTGACATCCAAGGTCCCGAGCTCCCAGGTCCAACTCTTTGCAGCTCGCCTATGGGGGGATAGTTCGCCCATCATGCTGATATTTGTAATTTTTGTGCAGGTGGTAGCTTCTTTGCCATCCCGATCGCCGAGGTCCCCGAGGCTTATCAACTCGTGAAAGAGCGATTCGAGATGGGCCCACCTCGCCCCAACAGACTTGCCCCGCCGTCTGTGCTCGCGCTGGAGGCGAGCAAGAAGGCAGAGCTCGCCTCCAAAAAGGGCGAGGCAGGTGGGTCGGGAGCCCAAAAGGAGAAAGCCAAGGCTCCTGAAAAGTCCAAGGCATCGGAGGACGAGCTGTTGCCCCCCCCCCCCCCGAGCGAGGTCGAGGAAAGAGGGGGGCCAAAGGTGGTGGTGGATCCCGAGCTGGCGAGGAGGATCCCCCAGCTCGCAAGAGAGCGAGATACACCGGCCTGGTCGACGAGGAGTCCAACAGGGCTGAGAGGACCTCGACGAGGTCGGGATAGTGGGGCTCTGTCCAATCCACCGCCCCGCTGGCGGCCACGCCCATTCAGAGTTCGCCCCCTTCGCCTTCTCCATTCGGGGTGCAAACCACCGACGACACGCTACTGGGTTGGGATCCTGATCGAGCTCAGTAAGTAGCTCGCCCAATTGACTTCAATTGCTTTTCAATCTTTTATTTTTCTAACAGTTTTCATCTGTTTCAATCTCGCAGTTACGCCTCAATCGCCTTCCCGAACCGCCACGAGGTTCTGCATGCCTTTGAGCGATCTCGCTCTCTCACTTCGATGCGGAATCTCCCTCCGGGCATAGCCCGGGATGCTGTGAGCGAGATGCCTAGGCATTGGACGACCCCGTTGGTGGCGGGCATCAACAGTCAGGACCTGAGGGAGAACCTCCTTCTCTCGGGCCACTATGCGAGTAGATTGGTGCTCGCCAATCAAAAGGCCCTCGAGCAGGTTGCCGAGTTGGAGGCGGGTCGCTCCGATAGGAACAGGCGGATGCTGGCGTTGGCAGACTCCGCCGACAAAGCGAAAAAATAGGCGCAGCTCACCGAGGAATGGGCCGAGGCATCGCTGGCCGCCGAGCAAAGCGCCCTCCAGTAGCTTGAGACCGTCCAAAGCCGGCTCGCTCAGCTCGAGCAGGAGACAGAGGCAAGGATAAGGGCTAAGGAAGAGGAGCTCGCCGCCCAGCTCGCCCAGGAGGTCGGCAGCCACGGGATCACGAAGAAAGACCTCGCACTGCAGCGGGGTCTGGAGAAGAGCTCCAATGCCGAATGCGAGAGGCTAAGGGGCGAGCTAGAGGTGAAGGCGAATGAGATCGCCGAGCTGCGGAGTGTTGCTTCCTCCTTGCCGGACCTGGCGGCCGTGAAGGCCGAGGCCTCTGACAGAGGATGCTTCCAATGTTATGCTGAGGTTCTGTGGACTCTCTGGTGGGCCCGAGCTCATAGGGACGACGAGGTGGAGGCAGTCGTGGGTGACTTTAAGGCATGTCTGGACCGAGTTCCCTTCCCCGACTTTTCTCTCGACTTTATACCGGACCACTTTTGAATTATCAAGACAGTCGAGGTGCCGGAGCTGAACCTTGGATAGGCAGGAGAGGTCGCTCGTGAGGGAGATCGTGTTCCCCTCACTGTCGAGCAACTGCAGGAGGCCTGTGGGGACGCTATGCTAAACTTGGGCGAGTTCGATGCCAGCGGGCTTACTGGCAACATCACTTCAGAGGCCAAACTTGCCCTTCCTGGTGCCCAGGTCGCCCCTATCCCCACCGAGGTCGTCTCCGCCCCTGCTGATGCCCCCGAGACTTAGGCTTTTGCTTTCTTAGATTAGCTTTTTTAATTTCCAACTTGTAGTAGGACACCGGGTTGTGGAGCTCGCCCAGAAGGAGCTCCATTTTTGTAGCTTTACTTTTCGTTCAAGTAGATTCAGCTCGCCGGGCACATGCAGCTCGCCCAGAAGGAGCTTTTTGTAGTTCAAAGACGGCCAGCTGGTCGGCCTTTGTGGCCAGCACTGCTACTCATACTTAGGATTTTTTCAAGTATATTTTTGACTTGAAAATTTCTTAAGTATCTTTTGAATATAAGTCGAGCATTTTTTGTCCAACTCTTTTCCTTTATGTATTTTCGCCTTTACGTTATAATTTCATAAATAGCTCATTTTTGTTTATTTTTCTGGTACATAATTGTTCGTCTTATTCTACTTTGAGAAGCGAATCATTCATTTTACGTCACTTACGACTACGAATTGTACCTCTATTTTGAGAGTGCGTATTTTTCGTCTTACGCCACTTAGGGCCGCGAATCGTTCGTCTAAGACCACTTAGGGCGGTGAACTGCACTTCGATTGATTCACGTTGGGCCATTGGGTTTCATGAACCTTGCCTTAGATGTTTCTTCGTCTTTTTCGCGAATTTTTCTAACTTGTGGCAGTAGGTGCTTAGCAACCCTTTAAGGAGAGTACCTTCGCAACCTTGGGCACTTTGGCCTTTGCCCTCGAGCTATTTAATTATAACGTTTGGGACCTTGGTCCTTGCGCATTGAGGATTTTTGAGCATGTGGGCGAGCTGGGCTCGGCGAGCTATCAGGAGCAGTGGGCGACCTCGTGCAGCTCGCCTGGTTGGAGAGCTGCACAGGTCCAAACACTTGGGAATTTTTCTGAATTTTTTCTGACTTTTCATAGCGGTGTAATTTACATCGGTTGCCATCGACATTTCCGATGCAAACCTTCGACTAGTCTATTACAGGATTCTAGTCTATTGGTAGAACTTTTTTAGATGTGCCGAGTTCCAGGTGTATGACGAGGCTTTGCCTTCTGCGTCTTCTAGATCATAGGTACCGTTCGGCCAGGTTGCGGTGACCCGGAATGGTCCTTCCCAGTTTGAACCGAAAACACCTGGTGCGACCATCAATTTCTTTTTTAACACCAGGTCTCCGACCTTGAACTTTCGGTCTCGGACCTGAGAGTTGTAATATTTTTCCGCTCTGCGCTTGTAGGTGGCGTTTTTCATTTCTGACGAAGCTCTGGTCTCTTCGATCAGATCTTTTTCTACTGCCAAGGCTTCATCATTCTTTTCTTCATCATACCCCACCACCTTCCAAGTTTTGTTCTGGACTTCTACCTGGACTACGGCTTCGGTCCCGAATGCTAGGGCAAACGGGGTCTCCCCGGTGCTGGCCCTATAGGAAGTTCTATAGGACCATAGGACCTCCGGGAGTTCGTCTGCCCAGCTCCCCTTCTTTTCTTTGAGGCGGAGCTTCAAAATGTGTTTCAGGATCTTGTTCACCGCCTCGACTTGGCCGTTCGACTGGGTGTGATACAGAGTTGAGTAGTGCTTCTTGATGTTCCATGAACTGCAGAAGTCCCTCAACTTCTGTCCGTCGAACTGCCTTCCATTATCAGTGATGACCGACTGCGGGAGTCCAAACCTGCAGATCAGGTTTTTCCAAATGAAGCCGATCATCCTTTCTTGGGTTATGGTGGTGAGAGCTTCGGCCTCAGCCCACTTAGTGTAGTAGTCTACTGCTACGACAGCAAACTTTACACCGCCTCTGCCAGGTGGAAATGGGCCGATCAAGTCGATACCCCATTTCGCGAAAGGCCACAGGCTGAAAACCGACTTAAGCTGGTTGGATGGGGAGTGGATGTTAGGTGCGAAAAGTTGGCACTTTCGGCACCTTCGAGCGAAGCTGATGGCATCTTTGCGAATAGTGGGCCAGTAGTAGCCCTATCTGATCGTCTTATATGCCAATGCTTGCCCCCCCAGCGTGACTCCTACAAATCCCTTCGTGAATTTCTTCAAACACTTCGGACCCCTGCTTCCTAGTTAGGCATTTGAGTAGGGGTAGAGAGAATCCACGTTTATAGAGTTGACCGTCCAGCAGTGTATATCTGGCAGCTTGCTTTACTAACCGGCTAGCTTCCCAGGTGTCCACGGGGGTTGTTCCGTCTGTTAGGTATTTCTGGATTGGAGTGCACCAATCTTCACCACCTTCACTGTCATCATGCCCCCCGCTCGAGGTTTGATTTATCTTGTAATCGGACGTCGAGGGGTTTTTCAGTGTGGTGATCACAACCTCCATGAATTCGGCTTCGCCGTTGCTAGTAGCTAGCCGGGCTAGAGCATCTGCTTGTGTGTTCTCTAGCCGCGGTATCTGATTGATGTAAACTTGTGTAAACATCGAGATCAGATGCGCAGCTATTTTCTGGTAGGTCATCATCTGCTGGTCTTTTGCCTCATATTCCCCCCGGACTTGGGATATTATTAGCTGGGAATCTCCGAAAACTTGAAGATTGGTTGCCCCCACAGCTAATGATAGCCTAAGTCCTGCTATCAACGCTTCATACTCCGCCTCATTGTTGGTTGCTCGAAAGTCGAACCGAATTGCGGAGGTGAAGACTTTTCTGTCTGGGCTGATCAGGACCACGCCGGTGCCTGCTGCCATGCTAGTTGATGATTCGTCCACGTAGAGATGCCACGGAGCTATATGCCCCCTCGTCGGATCTTGTGGGAAAGTTAGCTCGACGATGAAGTCGGCCAGTGCTTGTCCCTTGATCACTGTTCGGGGTGCGTAGGTTATACCGTATTGGCTAATCTCCAGTGACCATTTCAGAAGGCGTCCAGCAGTGTCTGGGCGGTGTAGTATTTGACGCAGTGGGAACGTTGTCAGCACCTCTACCGGATGGTCAAAGAAGTATGGCCTCAATTTTCTAACACTCATCATCAGTGCATAAGCCAGCTTCTCTGTTGGGGTGTACCGCAACTCAGCTTCATGTAAGACTTGGCTCACGTAGTACACTGGTAGGTGTGTTTTCGCCTCTTCTCGGACCAGGACGGAGCTGATGGCCACCTCCGACACGGCTAGGTACAGATACAGCTTCTCTCCAGGTATTGGCTTCGACAGAACCTGTGTATCCGCCAGGTATGTTTTGATATCTTCAAAGGCTCGTTGGCATTCATTTGTCCAGACGAAGTAGTTTTTGAGGTGGAGCTTGTTGGCCTTGGCCGCCTCTTTGTACCTCCGTGTGTTTGCCTTAATTGCCTCGAAAAATGGACGATTTCGGTCGCCAGACCTAGAGATGAATCTGTTCAGGGCTGCCATTCACCCTGTCAGCCTTTGAATTTTTTGGACGGAATCGGGTATACCCATCTCGATTATGCATTGGACCTGTGTTGGGTTGACCTCAATTCCCCGCTGGCTAACCAGGTGCCCCAGGAACTTCCCAGAGTGTACGCCGAAGCTGGTCTTTTTGGGGTTCAACTTCATGTTGTAGTGGCGCAGTATGTCGAAGGTCTATTTCAGGTGGTCCAGGTGGTCCTCCTTTCTCAAACTCTTGACAACTATGTCGTCCACGTACACCTCCATGGATTCGCCAATGTGTTGGTCAAACATTTTGTTCACCAATCTTTGGTAGGTAGCTCCGGCGTTGATGAGTCCGAACGGCATCCTTTCCCAGCAATACATGTTCTTATTAGTGTAGAACGTCGTGTGTTCCTGGTCATCTGGGTGTAGAGCTATCTGGTGGTAGCCCGCAAAAGCATCCATGAATGTCATCATCTCATGGCCTGCAGTGCTGTCCACTAGCTGGTCAATGTGAGGTAGTGGGAAGTTGTCCTTCGGGCATGCTTTGTTCAGGTCCGTGAAGTCAATGCAGAGTCTCCACGTCCCATTGTGTTTCTTCACCAGGACGGGGTTCGCGACCCATTGCGGACACAGAGCTTCCTTGATGAGCCTGTTATCTAACAACTTCTCCACCTCAACAGTCAGAGCCGCGTACTTGTCTAGTCCATACTTTCTTCGCTTTTGGCGTACGGGTCTCCTCGTCGGATCTATGTTAAGTCTGTGGCAAGCATGTTCCAACGGGATTCCCGTCATGTCTTCGTGAGACCAGGCAAACACGTCCAGGTTGGACATCAAGAAGAGCTCCATCCTCGACCGGTACGGTTCAGGTAACTCAGAACCGATGAAAAGTTCTAAGTCCCTTTCCGGGTCCACCGGGAGTGCCGTCAACTCTTCCATGGGGGTTACTTTTCTCTTTTGAGTTTTCCACCTCGGGTCGCTGATGAACTCGTCCCACTCCCCTTGAGACATCTGTGCAGGTTCGTGGCCTATGCGCGGTGTGAGGTCATCGGGTTGGCTCTCAGCTTGGGCGAGCTCATCAGCTGTGAACACCTCCGGTGGTCTGTCAGCTTGGGATGGTGTGGTGACTTGGGGAGTCGGGTCAACGTCCATTGGTGTTGGTTCTTGACCTCCCGCAGGTCCCCCACCTTGGGCCTCATCAGCTACCTCCATGGGAGTAGGTTGCTGTCCCTGCGCAGGTACCGACCCCTGCGCAGGTCTCAACACTTGGGTTTCTTCCGAGTCCTCCATTGGTGCCGGTTGTGTGTCTTGCACAGGTCCAGTGCCTTGGTTGATTTCTGACAAATCGCCTACCTCCATCATCTCAGTTTCGACCGAGATAACGCCAAGGATGTTTGGCTCGTCTGCAGGAATCTGTACATCCTCTTCGAGGATGTGGACTTGTGTAACAGACTTCTTGACCCGGCCATCTTTGATTTGGAGTAAACACTCTCGGGCCTTTTTCTAGTCACCTTTTATAGTTCCAGCACTTTTTAGAGTTGGGAATTTTAAACAGTAGTAGTAGATCGAACACGCCGCTTTGAATTCATTAATAAAAGGACGGCCAAGGAACCCGTTGTAGGAGGACTGCTGGTCGACAACTAGGAAATCTATGAGCCTAGTCAGTCTCCTTTCGGGGTCCTCAGCCGATACAAGCTGGACGCTCAACCTAATACTACCTAGGGGGACGGTTACAGCTTCTCCGAACCCCACTATCCTAGCATTGCTAGGTTCCAGATACGACTCAAAATCACCTAAGGCATCCAAGGTTGATTTGAAGAGAATGTTGTTGAATGCGTCGGTGTCCACAAGTAGCCTGTGAACTCGGACGTTCATGATGTTGGCGGTTATCACCAACGAGTCGTTGTGGGGCATCAGTACCCCCTCCAGGTCCGCTGAAGAAAATGTCAGTTCGTCAGCAAGCTGTGAGATGGACCTGGGGCCGGAGCTGCCTTCCTGGACTTGGTTTATGGCCCGGATTTCGGCCTTCCTCTTTCTCCTGGATATGGAGGATCCCCCGTCCTGGAGACCTCCTGCAGCTCCGATTT
>JAPKLY010000345.1:0-68186 GCA_026898435.1 Prunella vulgaris | reverse complement strand
TGATTAGCGTTTAAGTATGCATGTATTTTACCTATTTTGTGTATTATTTTGTGTACTATAATGTATTGTTTAGCGTATTTATATATAATTTCACACTTTCTAATTAGTTATAAGTATTTATGTTTTCTATTTAAATAAGAAGCATATGTGTAATTCAACCTAACCATTATGTCTATTGTATATTGTTGAGGTCTTAAGTGGAGTTATATTTATCCAAATTTTATGATATTGAACACCTAAGACAATGTACTAAATACTTAAGACACTTTAGTGATCCAATTTTACATGTTTGGATTGTATTTGTACTCATAAGTGAAGACTCCAATTCTGTCCAATGTTTGGACTCAAAACACATTTTCGTATTTGCACAGTATCTTGAGCCTCACTAAACCAATTGAACCAATTCCAGTTGTATTTGATCACTAATTCGTTTCTCTACAACTTGTCTTCAGGGCTCAAGTGTCAAAAGTTCCGGCTTCAATGGTCAAAATGACAATCAATGCAGGGCTTCAAAATTCCGCCATCTCAGTACACATGTTGGGAAATAATTCACCATAATTCACACAAAAGTCCAATTTACACAAGACCAAATCCATTGGTTAGCCAAGAAATTCATCAAGACACAGTAGAAATATTAAAGGCGTTGATTTTGTGCAAGCTGAGATATCTGTTTTTCAATAGACCACCATAAATTCGCGGAGAAAAACAATCCAGTTTTACCAACTCCACTATTATGGTCATAACTCACAATCTAGAGATCCAATTTTGGAGATCTTAGACTCCTTGGAAAGCTAATCCAACGGCCTACAACTTTTATTCATAAGTCAAGATGAAATTCAGACGGAAAGGGCAATTAAATTACTGATGTTTACAGGCCACGTGAATTGGTTCCTAAAGTCTCCATGATTCACTATTTGGAGGCCTATATAAAGAGCCCTTTAGCAACCCTTGAAGGCATCCCATTTTCCTTGTAATCCTTCTATCTTAGTCTAGTATCTCTCTTAGAAATATGAGTTCTTATTGTATTAGTATGAGTAGCTAAATATTTTACTAGAGTTAGGGATGAAGCTTTAGTAAAGTATTAGTAATGTTCTTGGTTATTCAATAAAGATTTTCAAAGTTTTAATCCTTTAGTCATTTGAAGAGTTTTTAAGAGAGGTTTTGATGTGTCATTACTTTGATTTGTTGTAGACTTATTGGCACAACAAATGCTTAGTTTTACATATCAACTATTGATTTTATAAACTTGTTCGAATTTCTAAAGGTACTTTTCAAAAGTATTATATGTGCTCAAAGTTATATCTTCCGATTGAAATCACTTGATTGTTAGATTTCGATTGAGTTATCAAAGATAACCAAGATCATAACTCTAGTATTTTTATCTAAAGTGGAATCCCGAAGCTCTAGTATTTTGTTACTTTATTTAAACCTCTCAACTAGATAATATCTTTTTCTTCCAAATCTCCCTGTGGTTCGACACTCGGTCTCCCGAGAAATTTTATTACTTGAAATCAACCTACACTTGGGTACGTAACTCTCAAGGAGCTATCAATGCTTCAGACTTCAGACTTTTGGGACGTCACCATCAGTCTTCACTCTTCCGCACGTTCCCCCTGAACTGAATACCTGTGAATAGAAAAATCTATTCTAACCTAACTATCCTGAAACTAATATCCTGATGAACTATACTTAGGCAAATTCATCAAGGGGTTTTGGGATCTAATCAAAACACTTAAGATTGTCCCAACGTCAAATTATTAAGACTTCCGCTGTATTTAAAGACTAGGACGTGACATCCTTCGTGATCATTCACACCACCCGCCTCTCATGCAGATGTTGTTTCAAATATCTCAAGTTCGCGTCCACCGATTCCACCCACGAATGTTTGTCCGGCATAACCTACATCGAGCTGGAATTCATGGGGTGATGGAGTCAGCTCTAGTTCTTCCACTAGCCCAAACAAATGGTTCTCGCTATCTCGTAGAAACGAGTAATGACAGTCTTTGGAATTGCGTTTCCAGTATTAAGTTCTTACTACCTACCTAATTATTTTATAAGTATTGTTTTAACGTTGTGCCGGTTGCCAACTACTGGCTGTTTGTATTATGTGTCGTACGCCAAATCTTGGAAGTTTGTATTCTCTTTGTATTATGTGTCCTATGCTAACTCTTGGCTGATTGTATTCTATTTGTTGTATTATTTCGGAGTGTGTGACTTTATTTGCTATACATGTGTATTTTTTTTTATGGAATTGAACAAGTCTCATTGAATAGGACAATAGGACAACTAAGAAACAATTGAAATACCACATATGTACATTGTTAAGGTCAACCACTTAATAAACATTATCCATGTGTTAATTCTTGCAGTTTGGTACATAATATATATATATATATATATATATATATATATAATTACATAACTACTTCTGTTTTGATGCAAAATGATACCCTATATACATTGTCAAGGTGGTCAACATTCTGACATAATTACATATGTGAACAAACAAAAGGGAAGCATGTCTAAAACACTCATATCTAAAATCCAAGGCACATTCTCCTTCAACCAAGGAACAATTCGGCTGCGTAACTCATTCGGTACTCATAGCACTTACTTGGATCAATACTATCAATTGAAACCCCAAACCTAAAACACTCAAACTTCTTCAGACACATAATCCCACAGTCTCCACAGTTAGTCTGTTGTGGAGTGTTCATAAAATATTCCACTGCCCAAGGCTTCTTGTTCGATGACTCACCTGGATAAACCTTTCCCTCTGCACATAACAACGGTAAAATACCTGCCATCCTACGGAATTGTGCTCTGCCTTACCGATGGTCTGCCCTCCATCATTGTGTCATAAATAAGAATCTTTTTATCCGGGATTCGGATTTGGTATAAAAACCCAGTACTGCCCTAAGATGTTAGCAACCCCAAACATACATTCAGCCTTCGACCACGGTAACCCAAATTGTCTTGGTAATCTCCCCATGACATACTTAAAGACAGTGCTTCCATTTTTTGCCCACGACCAATTATTGCCACCCTTCCTTGCCGTGCTCCAGTTACCACAAGTAATTAGAGTCTACAGGTTGGACAATAAATTAACCAATTGAAATAAATGAATACATATAAATAATGGATGGGTAAGTTTAAATTCCTGTGTAAACATACCCAGAAACATGAGTCAACGAATGTCATTCCTTCAACATGAATATCGTGAGCGTCAAATGACTTGCCTCTTTCCATTATGAGGTGTAAACAAGTGTCAATGTGCTGAGGCAGATATTTACAAGTTAATTAAATATTAAATGGAATAAACATTTCATTTTAGAGAAGTATGGATTGTTATATTACCTCGTCACCAAGCCAACCTACGGGTATACTCAAGTTGTTAAACCAATCAGCTGTGACTGTTGAAATAATTCCAACATGTGGCCTAATTTTCATCCCCGAGTATTGATTGGACCTCCACCACCGTTCAAATGCATTCAACTGCACCACCGGGACATTATCCCCCAAAGGGTTGTAAAAGTATGACTCCTCATTGACTGTCTGTTTGATGCACATAAGAACCCCATCAAGAGTGGCATCTGATACTCCATCCTCATGGTTGTCCCTACCTTATTTTTCATCCTCTTTATTGTCCATACCTTGTTCATTATTTTGGCAAGCCTGTTGTTCAGGCTCATGGTTATCCCCACCCAGTGCTTCCTCCTCTTCATCCACAGCCTCTTTATCCTCTTCATGGTCCTCCATAGCCTTATCTTCCTCCACAGCTTGATCCAGGACTTGTTCTTCCTCTTCATGGTCATCCACAGCCTGTTCTTCCTCTACAACTTGATCCAGAACTTGTTCTTCCTCCTCATGGTCCTCCAAGCCTGTTTTTCCTCTTCATCTTTGTCCCCAAATCCTCCTCCCAGTCCATCTCTATTAATATGTTCTCCTTCCACTTCACCCTTGTCCAAATGTTCACATTCCTCTTCATTTGTATTAAAAATATTGTCCTCTTCAGGCCACTGCTCAAAGTGTGGTTCATAATCACCTTCCATACCATCCTGTGGATTTTCCTCTCCTACAGCAGCAGAACACCCTTGCTGATTCTGATCATCCTCAGTGGGTGCTCCAATATTCTTTAGTAATACACTCATCATACTCTATAACTTTGCTTGTCTTTGTCCAATTTTCTTAAACTCAACCTTCACAAATGCTCTCCAGGATGTCTCATCATCATTACCTTTATTTGCTTTATTCTTTCCTAAGCATTATTTTTTGGCAGTTGTGATGGGCACACTTGATGGCTTGCGCTTTCGATCCGGTTGTGATGTAGATGGTGTCTCTTCAGAATTTGCAACCATCTCAAGCCATTGGACAACACTCTAATAATATGAAGTGTTCATCTTCTGCCTTGTGGGAACTAATTCTCCTCTCACTGGCATCTACACAACAATGAACAATCAAATTAAATATGAATGCATGACAATAAAATTATTTATTACTCTTCAAGTAAGTGCTTACTTTGTCAGAAGATCGATCACCAGCCTTCAGGATTGGGAAACAATTTGTTATAAGGTCTTTGAATCTCACCACTCCATTTGCTGTCCACATATGCATACGAGGCACAACAACTCTATCTCTAGAAGTAGAATGTGTGGCACACAATTTGACAACCCGAGGCATTGAGTCATATGCCCATACATGAATAGCGTATACAAAACCATAGGCGTCAATGTGAACAATGGGGCCAGTCTTCTTTTTCCTGTCTCCAGATCCGGCCTTGATCACAGCAGCATGATCTTCTATGCATGCCCGGAACTCCTTCACGAAGAAATCATATGCAACACTTCCCCATGGATATTTGTTGAAGTCATCAAGGCTGTCAACAAGGTGTATGTACTGTATATCGATTTTCTTACTTGTATGACCTCGCACTAGAAGAATTCCAAATAATACCCACAGTAATGCCAGCTTTAAATTTAGGTCTGACTTGCCCTTGTCTTTGGCTTTCAGAAATGCAGTCTCAATGACTTGAACAGTCAAAACCTTATTCCATCCTTGACTCTGGAGGGATTGAGCTTTTATTTCCAAAGTATAGACCAGTAATTAATGCGAAATAAGTCGGTCCAAACTGAGCCTTCTTGTTGTTGATATGGAACTCCAGTTTATCACGAACCCTCTTCTTCGATTGATGAAAAAGTAGGTGAAGGTACAACTGGCCTTGAAACTATATATTGAAATCCAGAAATTATCCAAAGCATGATTCTTTAAATTTTTGTATAATGTTGTGTGACAATCTGTCCATGATTTTTTGAAAATAGATAGGTCCACACAACAGCTAACACGCGCTGGAAAATATTCATGGACAAGGACCATTGCCATCTACATATAAACAATGATTATAAACAATTTGCTAAAAAGTAACTCTTTAAAAGTGAAAATTGAGTACTACTATAACAGGGACATAACAGAGACATGGAAATTGACCAATTTCACACATATGTACACAAATATTTATTAAGGACTACTACTAACAGGGACATAACATAGACATAAAAATAACAGAGACATGTGAATTGACCACTTCTTTACATATACATATGTAGAAGAATTAGGAGTACTACTAACACGGACATAAAAAACTCATTTTCCTATGTCATGCATTTTCAATTTGAAAAGATATATAACAGTATTAACTACTCATCTTCACCAATCAATTTGAAAATGTAATCATCATACAACAACCATAACCATAACATTATCTAAAAGATTGGAGATATTTCTACACAAAAAATATATAAAAACCCCAAAAAAATTCGAAATTTCAATTGCATAAATAGAGAAGGAGAGAGAGAGACAGAGAGAGAGAGTAATTAAGTTGTAATAGTGAGAGAAGGAGAGAAAGAACTTACCTTCACAAAGGTTGGGATGGAGGAGGCGCGATGCGCGATACCCTAGGCCTTGAAGCGCGATCTTCCGTTTCTTGTTCTCGCCACCGGAGTAATGGAGAGAGGAGAGTGACGATTCAGTTTTTGCCACCGGAGTAATGGAGAGAGGAGAGTGACAATTAGGTTTTTTTAGGAAAAAGCCCTAATTCTTTGATAACAAAGGCGATTCCGTTTCTTGTTCTCGCTACTGAAGTAATTCCAAAAGGCGGGAGGTTGGGGTATGATAAAATAAAATAAAATATCGTTTCTTGTTTTCATAAATTAACAAAGGCAAATGTGTGGGAAAAATCGTGGGCCAAAATGATTAGTAAAAGCAATTTACATAATTATATGTGGGAAATATGTGGGACAAATGGTGGAATAAAATATATGTTATGAGAGGTACTTGCTGAGTAATGTTAGCAAGTTTTTTCTGCAAAATATATGTTATGAGAGGTACTTGTTGAGTAATGTTAGCAATTTTTTTCTGCAAAATATATGTTATGAGAGGTACTTGTTGAGTAATGTTAGCAATTTTTTCTGCAAAATATATGTTATGAGAGGTACCTGTTGAGTAATGTTAGCAAATTTTTTCTGAAAAATATATGTTATGAGGGGTTCTTGTTGAGTTGAGTAAAAAATACTTGTTATTACAATAGATGACTTGAGTAATGTTAACAATTTTACACTTAAATTTGTATATGGTATAAAAGAAATTGAAATAAATTTATAAACATGTGCATAACATTAAATTGGAGTAAAAATTGTAACAATTGAAATAAGGAGATATTTGACATAACATAGCACAAAGTAAATTAGCACAACATATCATATACACAAATTAATGCCCAAAATGTAGAAAGTAGTTTGTCGTCAAACAAGAGATTCAGATACATACGCATTATATTAAACTACCAAGATCAACACAAGAGTTTATAAAGACGATAGAGGCTAGATGCAACAAAAAAAAAGTGTTAACCACAAAAGAACATTCTCCTTCAACCATCACTTTACATCGTCAGGTGTATAATAAGGAGACGATGCACGTAGCGGGCTCGAGCGGAATCAGACATTCCCATGAACACATCAAGGCAAAAGATATGGGCAGCATCAACCTTGTCATCTTCACTTAAATCTGGCATTGCATCCAAGATAGTAAACAACTCCCTTCTTGATTTGTCATGTTTTGTTTTTTGTTCTTTTTCATCTGCTAATACACGAACAAGGTTCTCAATGCGAGAATCAGCACACTTGTTCATGTCCCTAATAACATTGTAGAATTCTTTGTTCGTCACAGAGTCAACAACACCTCTTCTCTTTCCCAACAACTTTGTAGAATTCGATTTAGCAACACAGGGAGCCTCACTAGTGACCTCCATGTCAACAAGTGTTGCTTCACGGTCCACATCCGACTGCCCAATATTCGCATCAACAACTTCTTCATCAACTAGTATGTTAACAGCTTCCCTGACATCTTCAGCAGTTCCCCCATTTGCCCTATCCCTACCATATATATCATTCCAAGCCTCAAACAGCGACCATGATTTGTACCTCATGTTAGCAGCGTTGGGGTCAGACTTGAAGAGACATAATAAAAATATGTAAGAATCATTTAAATAACATCTGAAATACTAAAACATATCACACAAATATGCATGGGATCGCCCAACACCAATACAGGAAATGACACAATCGAATTAATCACGTATAATTGGTCCTATTATGAATACACAAACATTAACAACAAGGTCATTAATTTTTAGAAAATCAATAGCAAAATATTGTCAGTGAACTTTGAAACAAGACCAACATAATATGTACATCATTTCCATCTACACAGAAACTACACCAATATGAATAAAATTACCAAGTACCTATCTTGTTTGTTGTCAAGGGGCATGCATAAATTTATGAATTGTCTAAACAAGCAATAATAATCGATGAACATACGAATAAACTAACAAGGTAAAATCATCTATTTATCAATGTGAGAATCAGAGGAAATAACCTTAACATTGAGGCCCCAGGCATCATTGTGACAATCAATCTTTCCAGTTGTAGTGTTAAAATTTATCCCGGAGTTATCCTTAAGCATCGTAAGAAGGGACGCTTGGGCCTTCTTCCAAATGGTAATCCTAGAGTTGATGTGAGGATCGGCCTTATTATTTGTACCGGGTAATCTTTCTTGCATCCCGGCCTCTAGTTTCTATAAATACCCAGGCTTAAAACTATTTTCGCTCCTCCAACCTTTCGCGACGAGTTCTTTCATTAGATCTGCGAGCACGACTTCTTCAACTGGAGTCCAGGCCCAACAATTTTTCTTAGGTTTCCCATTTTTCCCAACTACGAAACAGAGAGGATGTGTATTATCTAATTATCGCCTAGTGAGGGTTAATCTTCGAAGAAGAGTTTAGTCGATGTTGAAGATGAGTTTGGCGATTTTCAGTTCACCAAAAATCGCCAAGTGGTGGATAGAAACCCTAGATTAGAATCCATGAAGTTGGGGAAATTTATATTATGCACGAAATAATTTTTACAAGTTTATCAAACATTCGATTCAAAATTATTAAATCTTACCAAACACATGAAATGTTATAATGGGTATCTTTTTAAGGGGTATTAAGTTCTACCAAACGAAATATAATTATAATGTTCTTTGTTACCAAACGAATGAAAAGAGACATTTTCTTGAGCATAACCTGAAAAGATGTAATGGGCCTGTTTTCACACCTTTCATGACTTCCCTACCAAACAAGCCCCTATATTTCAAAAATGTAATTCACACATGGTGTCAAATTGAACCATATTATATGAGATGAGGCTGGTGGGGTGCCATTTAAGGCCTTTTTTCTGCACAAGATTTTTTTATACGTCTGAATCCTATTATATCCTCATAGGAACATATTTTATCTGACGAGATTATTCGTATATTTATTTAATCACAATGTCTAAATATAATTTATACAATTTAAAAACATTAATTTGTGTGCATATTTATTCTCTAAATGGAGGGAGTATTTAATCTCCCAATTTTTCATCTCCCTTCCTTTATTAATCCTGTGCTTAATACCATACAATTTCATATCACATCATAAAATTAATGACATAATAAATGAACTGTAATCACATTAAAACTCAATGACATAATAAATATGTGATTACATCTTATTTATTATGTCAATAATTTTGTGAAGTGATATAAAATTGTGCGGTAACAAGATCCAAAATTCCTGACCCCACTACAATTCATATTTGTAGAGTATTGTATCATTAATTATTATCATTAATTTTATGATGTGAAGATGTTTATTACTCCTCTTGTTTTAACTTAAATTTTACATTTTCTTTTACCTTTTGTAATAAATTCACATTAAAAGAAATTAAGGCTCCATTTGGATTGATGGATTTGAAAATGAATGGATTTAAACAAAAATACATGTAAAAAACATACATTTTAAGTTCGGAATTATAAAGTTATGGGAGAGAAGGAAAAAAGTAAGGAAAATGAGAGATGAAAGGGTGGAGAGGAGAGATTTCACAAATGACATGAGTTTGAAGAAGATTTATAATTCCTCCATTTTAAACATAAAATTGAATATAAGTATTTGTAAATTCATGGAGAGGATGATTATTTGTGTGTGAAATCAATGGATTTCAAATCCACTCATCCAAATGGAGCCTAAAATATTTTCATAATATCTATTTTATTTTAAAATACTTTATTTACTGATCCAAAATATAAATAAAAAATAATCTATCCCGCCCACTATAAGTTGCTCATTTTGCCATTTTCGTCCGTCTCATTATATGTTGCTAATTTGTTTTTTTACATTTTTAGAAAACTACTATTCACTTTTTATTATTATTTTAATACTTTTTACACTATTCTCATTATTTTTTTACTTTTCTCCATCACATCACATGTACTATATTAATATTTTTATACACTATGCCCAAAAAATATGGACGACTTATTAGGGGACAGAGGGAATAGTTTATTTTTTTCTAATGTGTGTGTCCATCAAAATGTGAAGTTTATTTGGGGACAGAGGGAAAAGTAAAATTTATTTTGACAACAATAATTATTTCATTAAATAAAATTAATTGTTTGTATTAAAAATAATTAATTTTCTAAATAGTTATTAATTCTTTTACTAAAATGTAGTCACTCTAAATAAATTTGACACTGTGCATACTCTTTTAAATTAAATTAAATTGCGACACTTACAAATCCGATTCTTACAAATAGAAACCAGATTTTAAATAAAAGTTTATGTTTCTGAATTACCAATACCATCATCCCTCATATATACAATAATGGATTTCACTAACGTCACTCATTCACAGCCCTCTACAACAAACACCATAATGATTAGTGTTGTTTAGGATAAAATTTATTTTTTATAATGAACTTATCTGAATATCTTAATATGGATGGTTATTTGATTTACGTACATTCTAAATAAAAACGAGGTCTTACTAAACGTGTTAAACTATTATTGAAATTGTACCTATAAATTAACATTGAGCAAGTCTCTTGTGCAACAATTGCGTTGTGTAATTCAAGAATATTTTTTAAAAAGTTACACACAATACTACTGAAAAATTACACATATTATTGCTGAAAAATTCATTTTAAAAAATTCACTTTTCAATATAACACGTACACGTGTAACTTTTTAATAATAAATGATATAACTTTTTAAAAATACAGTTAAATTACACGGTGTATTTGATGCATACAAGCTTAAGACATTACCATTTATACTTTTGTCCACCAAACTATACAAATTATCATTTTTTTTACATATATAAACTACGTTTTGAACTAATTCTTAGATCAAATTTCTTCAGTTAATTTATGAATGCATCATACCTGATTTTCTAAAAGGTATTTCGTTAAATCATGTATACTTATGGCGCGTTTGGTAGGTGAGAAATGAAACAATGAAGATACGCCCGTGAAAACTGTTTCATGGTTTCGTCCAGAAAATAAACGTTTTTTGATGTTTGGTAGGCCTGATAGTAAAACATTTATGATGTTTAGAATGCTAATATAGCCACACAATATTTCTTTCATGTTGTTTGGTAGATCAAACTAAAAGCAAACACAACATTAATAGAAAGATTCTACTACAATGGCCAATAACCCGGCCAATAACCAGGCCAACCATAAGCCAAATTTGAAAATACAACAACTCAATTAAATTTGTAAAATTGATGAATCAAACGCAAATTACAAAATAAACAAATCAAACTGAAATTTCTATAGAATTTTAAAAAATTAACAAACCATAATCACAAAAGTACTACTGAAAGTTTCAAAATTGACAAACCCTAATCATGAAATTAACCACCACTGTACAGCCACGGCAGGAAAGCTCAGCCACCACCTCGAAGCTCGCTATCTAGAAATCCAACTCCATCGCCTCAAAACCAAACCCTTAGCCATTATTCGTCTCGCCCATTGCCAGAAACTGAACCAAAGCCGTCCATGTTCACTCATTCTCGCCGTCGTCAACCGTTCGAGCCACCACCGTCCACCATTGAAGACAACCATGTTCGAAGCTCTCATCAATTTCGTGTGAGCCACCACTGTCTCTGCCGCACAGTGAGACCGCCATTGTCGGCGCCCTTCTTCAGACACCATCGTCGATTTTAGGCCTGAACATATGATTTATATTTGGATTCGAGTAGGATTGAGAAAATGTATCGGAGGGGGGACATATGATATGGTTTTTGATGTTGCAGTTGTAATTGTTAGAATTTTAGGGAAAATGAGATCTGACCGTGAAAAGGTTGGGACAAGTTGGATATGGTTTCAGGCGTTTGGTAGGCCATAAACCTTTTTTTTTCAGGGATTTTTTTGGCCCACCAAACGCATACTTAGGAGAAACTCCTTTTCTTCCTTCATTTTGCAAATGATCTGCAAACTCTTTTTCTTCCAAATAATTTACTAATTTTACTGCATAAAATATGAAAAAAAAAAAAAACCAATGTGAATTAGTTACATAATAAGTGGGGAAAGGATTTGTGCTTAGTATACAATATTTATTGGAATCACCCCTTTAGAAAATCATGTGCGACATACATAAATAAAATTGAAAGAAATTTGGTTTGAGAAATTAGTTCAATGATTTTTTTTTTTTAAGAAGATAATATTTGTATAATTTGATGCAACAAAAAAAGTTGGGTAGAATTGGTATAATCTCAGTAACTTGATGAATTTAAGGCAATTAAAACTAAAATTTATTTAAATATTAATATTGCATTCATGGTCAAATCTAGTACCATCAGAAGTTTAATATTTAATTTTTCTGTCTACCAAATTTATTCTCACTTATCTTATTGTAACGTTAATCAAATTTGTTCACATACGATCTTATGTGAACTATCATTTTATCTTCACCACTTTCTCTATTACCTAATTGCTTAATTTTATTAATTTTATAATAATAAATAATTATTTTATAATAAAATAACACTAATAATATTTTTACGTTATCTATTTTCTCACAAAAAACAGCACTCGAGAGAGCATAATGAAAACGAATTAGAGATTGTGTATTGAGTGTGCTTCATTTTCAAAGGATAGAGTCTTTTAATTAATTAAGTCTAATAAAACTCAATTGTCTCTCTTCCTTTGGGAAAACAACCAGTTCAGTTAGCCTTAAAAGTTGAAACCAATTGTTATTTTCAAATCGTTTGCAGGTGGAATTCGATTTTTAAATTGTTATTTTTATTTTAAGAAGAACGTTGCCAAATTTATCTTACTTGAACTCAATTGTTTTGGATATTCGGCGATTATGTGCCGAGTTTCGACAAGTTACCTTCCAATAGACAACGCGTGATAACAATAGACTAGTTCACCACATTGCATTATTTAGTTTATCTACTAATGTTTCTAATTTTATTCCGTCACATATTGTACACTCTTTTCATGCTGATCTTTCATCATTTTGATTAATAGTATGATCTTTTCGTAAAAATAAAATAAAATGTTGTCCCTTCAAATAGATTTTATCAAATTGAGCTAAATTGATTTAACTGGGAATGATAGAAGGGTGTATATAAACTACGAAAAACAATTATAAAATTGTGCTAAATTGATTTGACTAGGTATGACAGATAGGTGTATATAAACTGTGAAATTTAATTATAACGAGGAAAATTTGTACTCCCTCTCAATTCCAGTAAAATTTATTCTTCTTTTTTTGTTGTTTGTTTTATTTAAAAAATATAGTATTTATTTGTTATTATACGATGAGTCACATATTATCTTTTGTATAAAATAATAGAAATTTGTGAAAAAGTAAATGATAATTATTTAAAAGGGTATTTGTCTATTAATATATGGAGTTTTATTTTTTGTTTTTTATGTAATACGAAAGTTATTGTGGGACATCTAAAAAAGAAAAATGAGAAATTTATACTGAGATGGAGGGAGCCGTATTTTTTAGAAGAACAATTTATATTTTCCAGTGAAATAATATAATTTGATGATTCATATTTTTTAGTAAAAATATTTTTGTATTTTTATAAAAAAATACCATTTAATAAAACGAAAAACTTTGTGTTAGACCGTTTTATGATATGAGACTAGTAAAATAAATATGATGATAGGATTGTATAAAATATGATAATATTATTAAGAAAAGTGATGGTCACTTTTAACAACAATATTATAACTTTATCACTTTTTAAAAGTGATAATAAGGAACAATTTTATATAGGTTTCATATCATGAGACGTCTCATATAAGATTACTATATAAAAATAACTTGTATTCTTTAATGAAATAACGAATACCCTTCTAACAAGTTAATGTATGAATCATTTTCACTCTATACATTATTCATAGATATATCTTTTATTTATATTATTCTATGTTTTAAAAAATAAGTCGGGCCGACCGATCTGACCGTTAATTGGACAGAACAACGTATGATTAAAAAGCGTTCGACCGACCACCTAATAAAACACTTGAGAATCGATAAAAACATAAATAATTGCGTTGAACCGTTCCCGATTCAACCTTCCAAATCGACGACTAAGAGTATTTGAAGAAAAAATAAATTGAGTGCTTATTTTGCAATTAAAAAAATTTATTGATGCCCTAAATTCCTAATTGGATATTTATGACAAAAAAAAACCACACACTTGAATCCCTATTCTGGAAATATCCTGGCTTCACATTTAATATTTTATATGATATTGAGTGAATTTATTTTAATATTATTGATATTCAATTTAAATTGATAAAATTGAACTTTAAATTACCTAAATTTTATCACAATTTGTTCATGATATATATATATAGAAGTGTGTGTTTGTGAGTTACAAAGGAAAAAAATATATACAATATCTATAATTTATGGTAAAGTTTAGTGTTGAAATGGTTCATGATAAGCATGATAAATTTATTATGACCTAATTTTAAAGTATCAAATATTTGACCAGAAGTACCAAAAATTTCATCAGAAATATAGAAAATTAACAAAAATTTGTATGAACTCGAGTTCACGGTAAACTCGGCTTATTAATTATCACTATTACGTGTATACACTACCACTATTATGTAGATTCACTATCATTATTATGCATATACACTATTAAGCGTGCATGTACTACAATCCGTATTTTAGATGTACTTTCCTAAACTTTAATTTGCGAGGAATAATCACTAAGACAAATACTCTGTATCATGCCTTCTCCAATGATGTGCTGCTCGACTCAATATACAAATGAGGGAGAAGGTCACACGGGCGAGCTCGCTTGATGGCAAGTATAATGGTAATAACCCTTGGCTTGGGGGCCTGAATACTCAAGGAACCAATCTGCTCATATGGGGTAGCAAAACATTGCTAGAGTCAGCGCATGGGCTGATGAAGACATTGATGAAGATTATGTTAGATTTTTATGTTATATTACATAATTTAAATTTATATATTTTTGTTAAGTAGAATTTGATTTGATTTTAAATATCTAGAATTTATTTACGTGTTTTGTTCATTAAGATATTCTTATTATAAATTAGAGTGTTTTAAATTGTTATTAAAGAGTTAAATTGATTAATAAAAAAGTGAGTTAAATCTCATATATCTCTTTTACGGTATTCTGTGTTAATCAATGTATTTGAGTATACCATTTTTCCTCACATTCTTATAATCAACGGAATTAGTGTGTTCTTTGTGTTCTCGTATTTTATTCTTCTTTACTATACACTTCCACTGTCTATATCAGGTGGTAATCAGATACCAGTTATAATCTCGAAGATGGTTTCGAGACTACTACTAGTGTATGGTATAATTTATGATGAGCAGACAATGTACGAAGATTACAATACATAGATTCTATTTGATCCTATATTCCATGAGGAATATGACAAACCACTAATTTTTTATGAAGATTGTGGTTATGATGGACCATCAAATTTTGATGAGTATGTTGATATTTCAGTGTATATCAGATATGGTGCATATGATGGTCCACTGATTTTTGATAAGAAATGTGATGATGATTCTATATTTGAGAATAATCCATTAAAGAATGGTGAAATTTACCTGGATGAATGTATATTTGTCACGACATCTTTTAAATAAAAAAATTTTATAACTGACAATCAATTTTTTTTCTGTTTACTAATGGTGCATATTATGGTGCTTTAGCGTTTAAATATTTTAATATTACTATTTTTGGATGTACGAATTTAATGATGTTCCAGCTTGTTTACGCAATTTTACAAATATGATTGGAGGGTGGATCGTCTTCAAGAAGAGAAAAAATGATGGAGATATTGATAAAGATTATGCTAGATTTTTATGTCATACTAAATAATTTAGATTTATGTATTTATGTTAAGTAGGATTTGATTTGATTTTAACATATCTAGAATTTATTAATGTTTCTTGTTTTTTTCTAATAATAAATTAGAGTTTTTAAATTTTTATTAGGGAGTTGAAATGATTAATTAAAAAAAGTGAGTTTTTTTTATGTCATATATCTTTTTAAGGTATTCTGTGTGAATCAACGTACTTGAGTGTCATTTTTCAGGGTATTCTTAGAATCAACATAACTAGTTTGTGTTCTTCATATATTCATCTTTACTATACGCTCTCACTGCTTACATCAGGAGCCCAAACATTTTTATTTTAGGCTAGTTGACCTAGCAAGCTTGGGGTTTACCTCGGGGTAAAAAGCACATTTGGTCCCATGTGAATTTGGACTTAACAGATTTGATCTCATGTTCTTTTTTGGTCCTTTTTTGGTACATTTGGTCACATCCGTTAAATAACTTAACAGTTTCCGTTAACTTCCAAAATGGAGGGAAAAATCTCAAAGATCAATTTCTGGAGGGAAATGAGTCAACTTTGACTATTAAATAGTCTACCCATCACTTTCCCAACCACACAAAATTAACATGGGTTGTTCTTCATCATATTGCAGTAAAGAAAAAAGAAAAAAAGAAGAAGAAAAGAATCACCCAAATGTCTTCTTCATCTTCATTATATACTTCAAATACTTATACGCATTGCATTGCATAAACACAGTTTCATAATCCCTTAAGCAAGCAAAATATCATCCTAACAAGTTCATGTATCTTAACCACAACACAAAATACCTAAATATCTCCATCTAATAACTTCAAAGATACCCAAAAAACATCATTTCAAAAATGACAGAGCCAAAGTTTTCTGTCCTAGCACAAATAAACAAAAGTTTCCCGTAAACAAGCAAACAACACCAAACAAACCATTTTCACTTTTTGCCACATTTCTTCTTCTTGGATGTTTGAGCCATTGATGCTTGTAAGTTTTTCATAGTCACATACTTCCTGCCCTAATTTCTTATCAGTGGAACACTAGGTGATGATGATGATGGTGGTGGCGGCATCATTCTTAGAATGGGAAAATTCTCATTAGGATGTAGAATCATTGGAGCTGGTGCTCTGATGTTAACCCTTGGAAGTAGTCCAACAAGAGACAAGTTATGAGTCTATTGGGCAACTTGTCTAGGTGGCTTGAACGGAGTAGATACATTGGTTGCTAGAATATGAGAAGTCAAAAACTCCTCTGTGACATGTTGCTACAATTTGCAATAGTAAAATTCTTAGAATTTTAAAATGTATGTATAGTAAACTCATCAATACAAAAGATTAGAATACTCACTGAAGTTTCAATAACTTATGATTCTTGAGTCAAATGGGGAACATCATCAGCTTGTGTCATTTTCTCCATCGGTGGATTTTCCTAAAAAAAAAAAAACAGAGTATTGTAATTTTTTTTCCTAAAAATATAGTGGATTTTCATAATAAAAAATACTCACTACATTTCCATCAATTTGTGATTCTTGAGTGAAGAGAGGAATGCCACCAGCTTCTATTGATTGATTTTCCTTAAAAAAAAAAAAAGACAAACTGAAAATTAAAAACTATAATACAAAGTTTCAAATAATATAAAAATAATGATCATTATATTTTGATCAGCTTGTATTTCTTGAGCGTCAGGGGGATTATTAACAGGTGGTATCATTTCCCCCATTGAAAGATCTTCCTAAAAAATTGAAATTTAAAATATTAATATTTTCAGATGCAAAAATAAAATAAAATGCATTTTTCTTAAAAGAAACTTACAGTAGGAAACTCTTCAGCAAACTTCTTCCACTCACATGACCTCTCATTATGACCCATCCTTTTGCACCAACTACACTTTATATTGAATTTATGTCTGGGCATCAAATCAATTGTTTTCTGCCAAAATTTGGTGGAAGTGGTGGTATGTACACTATCTTCTCCCACATGTCAATTCCAACCATAGGTTGTAGAGCTGACATGTAAACCTTGTTATAAGTCTCAACTAAGTAAAGTGGATGAACAAATTCCTCAGGGTTTAACTTCTCAGCTTCTATGACTCTCAATCCATGCTTGCAAGGCACTCCAGTAAGATCCCACAATCTACAAGATCAAGACTTAGCCCCTAAGTCCACTGAAAATCCTCCTCCATCAAAGCACTCTATTTCATACAACTTAGCTGTGGATTTCAATGGGATACAATCAGCAGCCTTTGTCATCCGCTTGTTCAACTTTTTCTTAATTGCTGGGCAACTGAGCTTACCTTCCCACAATCTTTCACATATCACTGTTTTCTTGCATCCTCTTCATCAAGCTCATTCGTATCCATTCCAACATGGTTATTATTGGTTTCTGCCTAGCTTCTACCAACACTGAATTCCATGACTCACAAATATTATTTAGCAACATGTCACACTTTTGGAATGTAGAAAAATGTGACTTAGACCACTGGGATGAAAGTTTTTGTTGTAACCAAGCCAAACCTTTTTTTATCAATCTCTCCTATTGCCTTCATTGCTTGATCAAATTCAGGTATTGTGGTAGCTCTAGCTGCTCTCCACAACCCAATTTTGAAAGAAGTACCCCTAAACCCAGTTATTTTCAAGTTAGAATGTAAATGCTTGACACAAAATCTATTTTCACAACCTGGCAAAACAGCTTCAAATGCAGCTAACCAACCTTTTTGTCTATCAGACATAAAGGTGTACAAATCATCCCCAACAATATTCAAGTCCTCTTTCAACAGCCTTAGAAACCATGTCCAAGATTCTGTGTTTTCAGAAGTCACCACTGCATAAGCTATGGGAATAATTTGGTTATTTGGATTAACAGAAACAACAATTAATAACACCCCACCATGTGGACCTTTAAGAAAAGTCCCATCCACCCCTATGAAGGGCCTACACCCAGCAAGAAATACAGCTTTCAGTGCTTGGAAGCACACATAAAGCTTACTGAAATTTTTATTACCAATTTTAACAGTTGACCCGGGATTTCTTATTCTAAGAGCATTTGCATAGTTCCAAATCAAGTTGTATTGCTCCTCATTGCTACCATTAATTAGTTTCTTATCCTTTTTTTAGCTCTATATGCTTGGTGTATTGAGACATGAACCATAGTTTGTCTAGCAGCAGTGTTTCTAAACCCATCTACATCTTTTTTAGGATCAGCCCTAAAATCTTCCACATACCTCTTAGCTAGCCAAGTTGAGGCCAGATTTTTCACATGGAAAGAAGTTCCACATGTATGATGTGAGTCAATTTGCCTAATCTGGAAAGACTCTTCATTTTCTACTTTCAGTGCATTTATAAATCAACCACAATCAAGACATCTAGCATAGGTTCTCCTCTTATCATTTTTTGTTAACTTGACATTCCTTTTCTCAACAATAGCATGTGATGTAACAACATCCTTATGTAATTTTTTGCAGCTAAAGTTTTGCCCTATCAAGAACTCAGGGTTAAACACAGTAGAACTTTTAAAGGTATTATTCAGCTCTTTATATTCCTCTTCAGAACCCTAATCACTACTAAAAACCTCTTGTTCACTACCCTCTGCCTCAACACTAGAAGTATTAGATTCTTCTTCATTTTTTTCTTCATCTTCCTGGTTTATACTAACCCACTCAGCATCTAAATCTACTAGATTCTCAAAGAATTTATCATCTTGTTCACTATTTCCACTATCAGATCCTATGTCATACTCATTATCCTTAGAGTTTGTCTCTCCGTCACTTCTAACCCCAGTTCTAACCCCAAATGCACTCTCCTATTGACTTCTAATCTCAGTTCCAACCCTAATTCCAACCCCAGATGCATTCTCCCCCTCACTTCTAATCCCAGTTCTAACCCCAGATGTATTCTCCTCAATTTCAATATATATATGAACCTCTAGAGCCTTTGTATCAAGACTTAAATATAATTCTCTTCCAAATGTAATAGGAAATAATTGATGCAGAGAGTTAAGCCTATAATACTTTTTAGGACAACTTAACCCTAACTTTGTAGCTAAATCATCAATTTTCTTAATTGATAGCTCGTTGATATTAACATAATCAAATGAACTAATTGTACCTCCCTCATATTGAATGTCTTTACCAGCCCTATAAATTGTCCCCTCGTGATGCAAGTGAAAGGTGTACCACACCTCACTACCACCTGTAACAGAGAGAAAATATTATTAAAAATGGCTCATATGTTCCCCATTATCATAACAAGAAAATAAAATACATTTGAATTCAAAATCTTGAATCAAGTAAGCATTATTTAGTAATTGGCTTAAAACAGGCTTATCAATACACACATATTAATATGTAGACCTGACACTGATAAATTTCATTTCATTTATACTCAAGGCTGCAACCGTTGAAAAAAAAAAGAAAAAAAGGAAAAAGCAAATCCTCTCATTTTCCCCTCTCTGCCTGATCAACTCCACTCTAGGATTTTGCATTTGCCCAAATTTCCCCCTTTTCTCTACGAATTCTTTAACCTAATATTGTCAATTCATTTCAGAAGACTATTTAATGGTAGAAGGGCCGACAATGGTTGTGCGGAAAGGGGTCACCGGTCAAAACCAATGTCCACATGCGAATCATTCGGAGACCGTATTCAGTTCACAGTGGAATTCAAAACCCCCAAATCCAAGAAAGGTTTTACACTGAATTTCAAAACCCCCAATTTCAAAAACAGAGATATGTTGCGTTCAAAGAAAACCCTAGATATTGCTTTCACAGAAACACATAAATTTTTTAGGGACTTATGGTATGGAGGAGGTTCTGCAATGGGACCATTTTCTTGACGTAACATTTCTTCTATTTCCATCATTTTCTCCGGTCGATTCGATTGGGTCCTTCGGTGTTGCGATTTTTTGGGGTAAAAAAATTTATTTTCTAGGCCTCTACCATATGTGGATGATTTATGAGTGATATGGAAGAGAATGGTGAGTGATTTTGTGCGATTATGGTGACTACAGTGATTGGGTTCAATGGCTTTTTGATCGGCGATTTGGGTTAGAGAAAAAGTGGTCTGTGAGTGATTTTGTTTTTTGTAAGTGATTTGAGATTTCTAATTACATTTTATTTCAGTTAATCTCCGTTAATTTTTGACAGAAATCTACTACGGGACCATTTGTGCTAAAAAAAGGACCAATTTTATGAGCACAATATCACATGGGACCATTTGTGCTTTTTACCCGTTATACCTCGCGAGGACCTATTAGTTACCCACAAGGTGAGAAGCCTAGCTAAAACAAAGTGGTCTATAATCTAATTTGTGTCGACCCTTCTCAATCGACCTCTATATGATTTAAATTTAACCATTGTGAATTAGTAAAAATTGGGTTAACTAAAAACTATAGTGACCCGATAAACTCAATTTATATCACTTTTAAAATTCAAAATAAAAAAGGAAGGACAATAGCTTGGGAGTACATAATCATTTTCATATGAATCTTTTAGAGCTGGCAAACAGGCTAGGACGGGCCGGGCCGGCCCAGCCCAGCCCATCGGGCCTACTGACATTCACAAGCCGGGCCGGGTCGGCCCATTTTTTAGTCGGGCCTATAAAAAAGTGAGCCCAGCCCAGCCAAACCTAGCCCACGGGCTAACGGGCCAGCCCGGCCTATTTTTTTAAAAGTAATAATTTTAAAAATTTTACTATAATCATTGTTGCACTACTATTAACTCATACTTTACAATTCACAAACTAACAACATAAATATAAAATAGAACTAAAACCACAAATTCAAACATAAACAAAGATAATTACTCATAGTCATAGTGTACTAATATAATAAAAGCAGTTCATAAGTTCATATTTTTAATTCTATTATTTTAAAATGAATTTAATTTAATTATATTATTTTGAAATGAATTTAATTCTATTATTTTTTAAAATAAATTTTATTTCATCGGGCCAAACGGGCTAGCCCGCGTCCTATCAGGCCAAGCCCATTTAGCCCGCCGGGCCAAACGAGCTGGGCCAAAACCTCCCGATTTTTTTGGGTCACTATGTTTTCAGCCCAGCCCATACGTCGGGTAGGCCAGATTGAAATTGCCAGCTCTAGAATCTTTCTTATCTCATGTTGTCAATACCATAATAATTACTTGACCAATTAATCTCAAAAGTTCAAAATACGATATATATAATATTTCTTTTTTTTACAAAAAAAATGATCTTTATAAATATAAAACCATGAAAGTACATAGATCAAATTTCCAACCTCTTGACTAAAGAGGAACATAAACTACTCCAAACCAATCCAGAGGATATGGAGAGTACACAAAAGAGACAAACGCTAACAACTTTTAAGGCTTTATGGCAAAAAATGCACCCCACACTAAGGTTGACTTTCACCATCTAAATGAATCAACATCCATCTCGAAACAGCCCTGAATTCAAGAGAATATTCTACGTGATCCAAGATCATCTGGCACACTACCAGATTTGAATCCAACGCACAACATAAAAGAAGAAGCCACATGACCTATTATAGGCAGACACCACACAAGGTGTAGACAATCTCACAGCTAACCAAGTAAAGGAGAAGAAAACTAAAATAAAAATAAAAGCAGTACTACAGAAATTCAAAATAAACAATAGAAAAGAAAAATTAATTAATGGGTCATCCTACCAATCGACACCATAACTACGATATTGTTGGGAAAGATAGACCCGTTAATTGACAAGAACAATCAGTGTCGAAAGATGGAGGGATATCTGATATGGACGATCCTCTCTTAAGATCAACCAGGTCAGATCTATAGAGCGAGGTAGGCGACCGCGGCGGAGGTTGAGCGGCGGTGACCAAACTGGTGCAAGGGGAGTGGGGGAGAGGAAAATGCGGCTGGTGGGCTTGGGCTGAAGATGACTTCAGGCTGTCGCGGCGCGAGAGCTTTCGGCAGCCGAGGTGCAACGTTGAGGGCACCGTTCGGTAGAGGGGGCGGTAGATTCTGGGGAATCAATTTGAGGGTCGAGGAGGGGGACATTAGCGTCGACAGAGGACAGGACGTCGGTGCCGATCTGGGGGTGGAGGCGGCTCACAATACTAGTGCAACACTAGGGTTTTAGAGAGAGGTATATTTGCTCAAAACTGTATTGTTGGGACAATCTAAGTGTTTTGATTAGATCTCAAAACCCCTTGATGAATTTGTCTTAGTATAGTTCATCAGGATGTTAGTTTCAGGATAGATAGGTTAGAATAGATTTTTCTATTCACAGGTATAAAGTTCAGGGGGAACGTACTGAGGAGTAAAGACTGATGGAGACGTCCTTGAAGTCTGAAGTTCCTCCAACCCTGAAGGATTGATCGTCCTGAAGATGATCAACCTGAAGCTGCAACCTGAAAAACCATAAAAGAGTCCTGAAGCTGCAACCTGAAAACCCTAGAAAGAGTCCTGAAGCTACGTAGAAGTCATCGTGAAGAAGACCACTGATCCTAACTGAACTGAGTAGACTAAGAATGCTCAGGGAAGTCTCTATCAGTGAGGGCACAAGTAACCTTGATCAGGATGAACGTCTTACTGATGTTCATAAGTCCTGACTTGGGCCTAGTATCAGTTAACCTGATACTTGTAAGTCCTGAGACCCAAAGGTTACACGTGTGAATGGAAGTCTGATGAAGCAGAAAGAATGTCAGAGTTTCCAACATAAGACAAACATTTATGCTGAGTAAAGAACGAGGGACTCAGAGTTATAAATGTACGAGGATCAGTAAAGTCAATGCCGACAAACTAGCCGTTGAACCAGCGACCAGCAAGAAGGCGACACGTATGTACGGAGACTGAGCACATTTAATGCTTCTCAGAGGTGCAGGCGGCGGATCAAAAACTTTGCCATACTAGGTATGGTCTCTGTCAGACAAGGACAACCAGTACCTGCACCTACCTAAAATAGGAGGGTTTGAGACTGATCTCCTTCTACAGATCTATTTCAAACCCCCCTATAAATACAGAAGGCCTTGCTCCCATTCAAGGTTAACGAGAAATTTCCAAGAGAAAGCTCTCAAGATTCCAAGCACTCAAACCATACTTTGAACATCACTCTGAAACTTTAAATTTCCCTAGTGTTGTACTAGGAATTTCTTCTATATTGTGCTTAGAGTACTGATCCCATCCTTCGAACTGATTTGTTAGAGGGATCATTATACAATAGTTGGAAAACGTGAATACCAAACCCCTCAGATTGTGAGTTGGTTGGTAGGAAGGAGTGGGACTTGTAAAACGCCCAGGGGTCAGGTCCTAAGAGAGGAAGTTGGCTACTCGTGTTCCTTAGCACGTAAAAATCAAGTACCTATCCTCAGGGTTTTGAGGATAGCTTCATGTTCAATCAGGTCGTGGACGTAGGAGTTGGTTATCTCCGAACAACGTTAAAAAGACCCTTGTGTGCTGATTTACTATTTGCTCAGGATCATAATTGTCATACATATTAAACTGAAGCATACTTGCATTGTTTTGAAAACATCAGGACTGATTTTTCATTCTGATCAGTAAAACTGTGCACCAGCCTTAACCACGTTTTCACTAAGCAAACTGATAAGTTTTCAGAACTAAAATGAGTAAAAACTTAAGGGCTCACATTCCTCGCTAAACTGAGCTTACTGAGATAGTAGCCCAACTGACTAGCTTCCAAGCGGTCAGTAGGATTGGTATCTCTACTGAGCTTCTGAGAGCACAACTCTGACTTAGCCTATTTGATTCATTGTTGATCCGTCCCTGCTACCCCCTGGGGACCATCAGTTTAATTGAATACTTCAGGAGCTTCCTGACTAAGTCTGAAAGAGCATTTTTCTGAGATTTCGGGAAAATCTGACATCAGTGTATTCCCCCCCACCCATACATTGATTTATACTTGTTTCGGGACCAATAAGTGGTATCAGAGCAGTGGTTCAAAAGACCACTGACTTTGTTTACCAATAGTTTCTGAGCAGAAACTTTTGGTGGTCAACTAAACAAATTTGTTTCTGAAAACTGCATATCATGGCATCCGGTTCTAAGCACCTTGAGGGCCATTTTCCTGAGTTCTCTATTTATAATTATGATTATTGGAAATTCAGGGTCCTTGCACATCTCTACTCCATCCATGATCAGATGCCCCAGGTGATTGAGCATGGTCCTATCAGATATATGAGGAATCTTCAGACCAAATGGCCCGTAGCTGGTAATGTCCCTGTTCCGGCTGCCGGAGATGAGCCAGTTGAGAGGTCTGAACTTACATCTGATCAGATTATGCAAATCGGACTGGATAATATTGCGAAGAACATTATACTCCACACCATTTCTTATGAGAATTCGGTCAGGCTCATACATCTGAAAACCACGAAGGAGATCTGGGATGCGCTGAAGGAGATGAGTGAGGGTTCTGAGAAGATAAAAGAGAACAAGCGGGATTTGGCTATCAGGAAGTTTGAGACCTTTGTGATGCTTGAGGGAGAGACCATCGATCAGATGGAAGCTCGGTTCATTAAGATGATGAACGAGCTAGCAACCCTTGGGAAAGACTTTCACAAGAGGGAGGTGTCATCTAAAATCCTGAACTGTCTCCCTGAAAGATGGGACACATGAGTGATCTTGTTGAAGAACACTCAGGATCTTACTAACATTCCTTACTCTCACCTATTCTCAGAGTTAAAGGCTCTGGAATTTGACCTCGATAAGAGAAAGACGAAAGGTGTTGTCAGTGAGGAGGTCAGTGAGGAGAAGACACCTGAGAAGGAAAAGAGTGTGGCTCTTAAAGCTACTCCTGAGCCTGAGGCTGGATCTGGCTCGAAATCACTCAGAGATATGGCACGGAGATTCGAGAAACTGAACTCTCGATTTGGAAGATATAAGAAGTTTTATACTGACACCCGTGATCGTAGGTACTCCAGCCCCAGGAGATCGAGCCCCCGGAGAGAAGAAAGAAGGGGTTCCGAATCCAGGAGAGAAAGGGACGAGTCTGAGCGGCGCAGAGATGAGAAGAGCTCCAAGAGGATAGATGATGCTGATCCCAAAAGATCCAGCTCCAAACCTAAACGATCATCAGGGAGCAGGAGGGAGTCATCTGATAAAAGATACACTAACAAACCTGGTGTTTCTGATGTAGATCAGTGTTACCACTGCAAGAAGACCGGACATTATCAGTATGATTGTCCGGAGCTCAGTGCTCTTGAGCGAGAAGATCAAAGAGCAAAGAGAGAGCTCAGGGCATCAGATTGGAGAGCTTTAATGGCGAGGATTCCTCAGATTCAGATGGCCCAGGACGCCGATCCCCTGATCTCTTCTCCGATGAGGAGTATGATGATCTCTGCCTGATGGCAGATGATGAGGTATGTTCTTCTGCCTCTTCTCCTGATCACGCACCTGAGCTTATCTCAGATTCAGCAAGGGATCTAGACCTTCAGCTCACCCTAGAGCAATTGATGGTTGATTTCTCGAGGCTGCAGGAGACTCATATTCACAAAGTGGAAAATGATCGGTTAACTGAGTCTCTCAGAATGAGAGATACTGAGGAAGCCCCCAGACTAGTAAATCTCCCGGAAGAGTTGCTTCATGCCTGGAATAGGCATGATGAGACTCCAATGGCGGTTGAAAGACTGAATGGTGTAATCAGCTCACTGATTGAGACTCGTGACACTGATCAGTTCCTTGCTCAGGAACAACAGATGATTGAGCGTATTGCTCTGAGAGAGATGTTCGAAACTGAGTGGCAAGCTCGCCTTAGTGCTGAGCAAACTGCTTGGGATATTGAGCTGATCTAAAAAGAGAATGCTCATCAGAAACTGGTGCTTCAGTACACCACTGAACTTGAGGCCCTGAAAAAGGAAAATGTGCGCCTTGAGGAAAAGCTGACGAAGTTACACACATCTTCCCAAGTTGTTGATGAGTTAACAAGTTTCTCTGAGCTGACCGATGGTTCTAAAGCTGGGATAGGCTATGATGCCTCAAAAGACCCAAAGGGCAAGAAGAAGAGAGGTTCTTCAGGGAGAAACTCTCAGAAGAAGTTTGTCCCTGCCCAAACTGACGACAAGAGCCCAAGTGTTGCTCGTCAGGATAAAGGCAAAGGGAAGGAGAAAGTGCCTGAACCTGTCAAGCAAAGGACTGAGGAACCAGGGCCAAAACCTAAGGGAAAGGCAAAGGCTCTTCATCCTGAGTCGAGGAAGAAGGACCAAGGGAATTCTAAGGCTCAGCCTAGGAACCCTCAGGCTAGAAAGAATCCTGCCCCCAGCACTTCTCAGGCTAGACCTCAGAATGCTCAGGGTGGGAGGAACTCTGGTCAGAGGAGGCCTCAGGCTAGGTCAAGGAACACTGAGGTCCGAAAACCTCAGGCAGGGCACAGGGCCCATCAGGAACGTCCTAATCCTCAGAGGAGAAGGACGAACCAAGTGGCCCCTGAAAGACAACGGAGACTTGACTCCGATAACACTCAGGTCAGACCTCAAGTGCCTAGAGGTCAGGCTCGAGCTGCTCCTTCCCAAGACAGATCTCAGCCCAACGCACCCAGGCCAATGAGGAACAAGAGGCCCGCCCCCAGGAACAAATTCAGGGCTCCTGAGACTCAGGCTGACACCCATACACCATCGACTTCCCAGGCACAAAGGAAAAAGAGAACGGTGTATGTTGATGTTTCAGGGAGACAGGTTTACACTTCTGATGCCATCAGAATTGTTAAACAAATCTGGATCCCGAAGGGTATGGCTGACACTGTAGGACCCCATACGAGATGGGTACCTGAGGCCTGATTCTTTTCAGGTCACTGCGGGCTACAAGAAGAGGATGGAGGATCAAAAGATGGACTAGTACTTGGACTCAGGTTATTCCAGGCACATGACCGGATTTCGTGATCTCCTTCAGGATTATGTTGCTCAGGATGGCCTGTAGGTAACCTTTGGGGATAACTTTAAGGGTTTCACCAGAGGATTCGGTACCCTTGTTGTTGGCTCAGTGAGAGTGCTTAATGTATCCTATGTTGAGGGTCTTAGGCATAACCTGCTTTCGGTCAGTCAGTTTTGTGACCGTGGATATAGTGTAGAGTTTACATCTTACATATGCCCTGTGAAAGATAAATCTACAATGCAGGTTCTGATTATAGGTGTCAGGAGAGGCAACGTTTATTTTGTTGACTTCAAGTGCAGCTCTCCTGAAACTTGTTTGGTCGTTAAGAGCTTATCTGAGCTCAGTTGGCTTTGGCATAAACACCTGAGTCACTTAAACTTCAAGATTATTAACAAAATCTCTCGACTTTCTCTTGTAGAAGGACTACCTAATGAAGTTTTTAGCAAAGACCACGTGTGCGGAACATGTCAGGAAGGCAAGCAAACCAAAGCTTCATTCAAGGAGAAAGATGCCTTCTCAACTGACAGAGTGCTTCAGCTCCTGCACATGGATCTCTTTGGTCCGATTACTTCTGTCAGCATGAATGGTAGGAAATATACCCTTGTTGTTGTTGATGATTATTCCAGGTACACATGGGTTATTTTCTTGCTGAACAAGAAGGAGACTCAGGTCAAGCTTCCTGAGCTACTCAAGAAATTGAGTACTGAACAAGGTCAGACCATCGTCAGGATCAGATCGGATCGGGGAACTGAGTTTATTAACTAAATTATAACTGATTTTTGTACTGACCTTGGTATTGCTCATGAGACTTATGCAGCCAGGACCCCTCAGCAGAATGGGGTAGCTGAGAGAAGGAACCATACCCTGAAGGATGCTGCCAAGACCATGTTGGCTGAGTCAGGACTGCCCAAGAAGTACTGGGCTGAAGAAATCAACACTGTTTGCTACACTCAGAACCGATCTATGCTAAACAAACCACATGCTCAGACACCTTATGAAACTTGGAATAAAAGGAAGCCTTGCATCTCCTATTTCCATATTTTTGGGTGTAAGTGTTTCATCCTGAACAATGGGAAAGACCAGCTGAAAGCCTTTGATAACAAGTCTGATGAGGGAGGATACTCCTCAGTCAGCAAAGCCTTCAGGGTGTATATCGGTCGGACCCTTTGTGTGGAAGAAACACCTCATGTTGTGTTTGATGAGACTGCATTAGTACGTAGAAAATAGGTTCCGAGTCCTGACACTGAGGGGGTTACCATGAGGGTGACAAGTCTGAGCCTGAAGCAGAATCCTGAGTTCAAGGTCAAATTTGTGAATGCTCCCAAAGGATGGGATGATGATGACGATCAGGATGGACCTCAGGCCAACCCTCAGCAAGCCCCAGCCTCGGAGAATATTGAGTCTCAGACGGAGACACAGACTTAACCTAAGGTATGTACTGTCGGAGATGATGCTTCTGCACCTGAGACAATTACTGAGTCCAACTCTTAGGGGGAAACAATGTCCCTGATATTGTGCAACCCTCAGGAAATGACTCAGTGTCCCCTGTTCTTGCTCGTTCCGCTTCTTTACCTATTATTGTCGAGACTAACATTTCAGGATCAGGTGAGGGAACGTCAGCAGCTCCCAGTGCAACTGTCAGCAGGAGGCGGTGGCTAGATGATCACTCATTGGCTGATATCATTGGTGATATCAATGAGGGGGTCAGGACAAGGTTGTTCCATGGTGAGAGTGCAATGTTTTGCTGCTTCCTGAGTGATCAGGAACCTAAGAACATAGAAGAAGCTCTTGCTGACCCCAACTGGATCCTAGCCATGCAGGATGAGCTCAATCAGTTTGAGCGAAATCAGGTTTGGGAGTTAGTTGAGAGACATAGGCGTCAACACGTTATTGGCACTACGTGGGTCTTCAAGAACAAGAGGGATGAAAAGAATGTTGTTGTCAGGAACAAGGCCAGACTGGTGGCTAAGGGTTACTCTCAGGCCGAAGGAATCGACTATAATGAGACCTTTGCCCCAGTTGCAAGATTAGAGGCAATCAGGTTGTTTCTGGCCTATGCAACATTCAAGAAGTTCAAGGTGTATCAGATGAACGTGAAGAGTGCTTTTCTAAATGGCGTACTGAACGAGGAGGTTTATGTGGAACAACCTCCAGGGTTCGAAGTCGGTGACAAGGTTTATCACCTGAAGAAAGCTCTTTATGGCTTGAAGCACGCCCACAGGGCTTGGTATGTTACACTTTCCCCGTTCCTGATAGACCACGGGTTCGTGAAAGGAACCGTGGACAGGACCCTCTTCAGGATATCCGAAGGGGAGGACATTCTCTTAGTCCAAATTTATGTGGATGACATAATAATTGGATCACCTAACCTGAAGCTTTGTGAGAAATTCTCAAAGTTGATGACTGGGAAGTTTGAGATGTCAATGATGGGAGAAATGAACTTCTTTCTAGGTCTTCAGGTCAGGTAAACTGACTCCGGGATCTTCATAAATCAGTCCAAGTATGTGAGGGACTTGATTCAAAAGTTTGGAGTTCAGACCAGTAAAGTCTCACGTATTCCGATGAACACAAATGAGAAGCTGGATCCTGATAAGGAGAGGACCTCAGTGAATCAGACTGAATATAGGGCACTGATTGGATCCTTATTGTACCTGGCTGCAAGTCACCCTGACATCACTTATGCAGTCGGAGTTTGTGCAAGGTATCAGTCTGATCCAAAGAAGAGTCATCTAGAGAGTGCCAAAAAGATACTGAAATACCTGAAGGGTACAGTCAACTTACGACTTTAGTAACCCTCTGATGAGAACCTAGAACTAACTGGCTATTCTGATGCTGATTATGGAGGCTGTAGACTTGATAGGAAATCAACTACAGAGACATGTCAGTTTCTAGGGAGCAAACTGATCTCTTGGTTTTCCAAGAAACAAACAAGTGTTGCAACGTCTACTACTGAGGCTGAGTATATGGCGGCAGGCAGTTGTTGCTCCCAGATCCTTTGGTTGAAGCAACAACTGAGAGACTACCAAGTTGAGGCCACTGAAGTCCCAATTTATTGTGACAACAATAGTGCCATTGCCATATCCCAAAATTCAGTCTTACACACAAGGTGTAAGCATGTAGACATCAGGCATCACTTTATAAGAGATCATGTTGAGAAGAAGGATATAAGGATGGAGAGGATCCCTACTGACAAGCAGAGAGTTGACATCCTGACTAAGGCTTTGCCTGAAACCAGGTTTGTGGAGTTGTCAGTAGAGTTAGGACTTCTTGACCCAGGAGTAGATAGCTCAATATGAATCTCAGTTCAGGATTGAACAAGGTGGTCAGGAGGGATAACTAACTCAAGATCAGGTTGCAGAGATGGATGGCTTTCAGGGGGAACAGACATCAGATTTTGATCTTTAGGATCAGAATAGAGCTAGGTTCAGGACACAGAGCTCAGGGCTTGTCACCCTGATTAGACTCAGAGGTATCAGTCAGGTTTCTATATCTGACTGACTGGTATGTATTATTGAACCTTTGCTTTAATTATGACTTTCTTGCATCATTTCTGATCGTGTCTGACACCACATCAATCATAGGGTTTTTAACTCTCATCCCAGCCGTTCATTTATGATTTAGTTTCTATTAAATGCAATTATTGGAATTTAATTCAATGCTCAGACAAGAATTTAATGTGAAAGTAGGCGGGAACAATTTTCTATAAAGTTTTGAATTATTACTCTTGAAAACTGAATTTGGTAAAGTTTTATTCCGGATATACCCCTTCATCTAATCTGTTGAATTTCAAAAGACTTCTAATCAAACCCGTCCATTATAACTGAAATTTTGGGTATAAAGGGAAGCTTTGATCTCATTGCAAAATTTGCGCACTCATATCTTTCCTAACCCAATCTCTCTGCAACTTATTTTCTGCACTCTCTGCATCAATGGCTTCTTCTGCTGCTCAATCGATCAAAGACACGAAGAGATTCCACGCTGCCATCTCCGAGGTGGAGTCGAAGGTGTCCTTCGAATGGTTGGTGGATTTCAGTCATCGATCCACCATCAAATAACTTCTCCAGGTATATGGAGCAATCAATCAGGCTGGGCTCCTAGACTTCGTCTCCAAAAAGCCAACGAAGACCTGCCCACATCAGATTATCGCATTTTATACGAATATGTCATTGAAGGACGATGGTGAGTGGGAATCAGTGATTCCACTCAGGAGGTCCGTGGAGAAGAATGGAAAGAGGGTGGTCCAGCACTTCACAGAAAGAATTAACGTCAGGAGTCTGATCCGAAAGACGTACAAGTTGCCCCACTCTACTGAGGAGGATCAATTGACTGATCTAACTGCCTACAAGGCTGAAGAGGAGCAGTCATGCATGAACGAATTCCTGATCGCCCCTCAGGAAATATTCAGTACAATGAACAAGAAACTCCTGAAACCTGCTTACAAGCTGTTGTTTGAGGTTGTCGTTTAGAGTATTATGGGCTTCATGGGAGGGATGGAGCAAATCAGCCTACCCAAGATCAGGGGTTTGGCTGCGTTGGTTGACAATGCTCGAATTGATTGGGAAGAGTAATTCCTTCAGAAACTCGTTCAGGAGTCGAAGAAGGTAAGGATGATGGGTGATAATATTGTTCTAGAGAAGAATCCCCATTATGGATCGAGGTTGTCAGTGATGCTTCAGAGCCTTCCTCTCGGAGATATCGATCAGGCGGAGCTGATTGATTTCAAGGATAAGCATATTCTCTTTAGAAGTGCTTCGGAAACCATCAAGAGGATGAACGACACGGAGACTAAGAAGGTGTCGAGGGGCAAAGGCAAGGGCAAGGCTGCCAGTTCTAAGGCTCAGGATGAGCCAGTGAAGAAGGCCCCGACGAAGGTGAAAGTGAAAGGAATCACCATCTCTGAACCCACTGAGCGAAAATCACTACTGAGGGAGGAGCCCTCTGATACTGAGTCTGATCAGCCTGCACAGAGGTCAGTATCAGTCGCAAAGCCTATTTTGCCAATCTCCTCAGTGGCACCATCTGAAGTTCCCTCGTCAGAACCAATGGTGGCTTCTGGCACTGAGAAGCTGCCTCGTCAGGAGGTGACTCAGGTCGAGGGGGAACACGAAGTTCTAGAGGTTAGGGTTGCAGTGACTCCTGATGATGTAGTCATGGACGTTGTCCATGATCTTGAAGGTGGAGAGGCACGGGCGGAGCCAAATGGAGGAGCTCAGGAGGAGTTGGGTGAAGAGGTGGAGGCCCAGGATGGGCAAAGCAGCAGCGAGTCAGGTGACTCTGAGGAGTCTCAAGATGAAGGGGGTGAGGGTGAAGAAGGACAGGGCGAATCTGCCCCTGAGGATGATGTTCAGGCAGTCCTTGAGCAAGAAGTTGCTCCCAAGACTTCAAGTTTGACAGCCTTCGAGGTGGATTTCAGGTCTCAGGCAATCAGGTTCTTGTGGCAGCACTAACCTGAGCTGAAGGACCCATTCAGGGAGGAGGCCATCAGACTAAGAATGCTCGTGATCATACGTCGATCAACTCTTCTGGAACTGGCATCCCTGATCAAGGAGAAAGGGTTGGACGTCCTGAGGGATCGGGAGCAAATTCTGTGCGATCGATTCTCCATTCGATCATATGCTCAAGTCCTTCTCACTGAGGACTTTGTCAGGGTTGTCAGGGCACACAATCCGGACGCTGTTCAAGCCCTTGTCCCTGCGCTGCTGAAGGTGCACAACCTGTTGCACAGGCCGATGACGCACTCCCAGGGACCGGGATTGCTGAGGCTCAAGGAGAGGCCCCGGTTGTGGCTTCAGGGAAGTCCACAGGGAGGAGGAAGAAGAGGAGTCGGACCATCTCAGTGGGAGTGTCACTGATGGGCCGGAGCATACTCAGTAAGATCGTCCGTCAGCAAAAGAAGCTGAAAAAGTTGACAGCTGCTTTCGCTAAGGCAAGGAAGGAAGACACTGAACGATTCCTGAGCCTCGAAAGATAGAGATCCACTGAGAGTGCTACTATCTCTAACCAGATTCAAAATACAATTAACTCAGCTGTAAGTGGCCTGGATGACAGGATCAAGGCACTTATTGCTGAAGCATTGAGGGGGCAGGATGCCCAGGTCAGGGAAGTAGCTCGGGAAGAAGCCCAGGCGGAAGATGCGACTCTCCTGAAGAAGATCAGTGAGAGCATGAAGAACTCTGATGATGTACGGCAGAAATCCTTCACAGCTCTGATGAATGACTGTTCAAATCAGAAGAATGAGCTGACTGCCATGCAGAACAAGTTTGATAACCATCTATCCGAGAGCATTGTTAGGGCAGATAGGACTGACATGCTGGCTTCTGACCTGAAGACGGTGTCTGACCAGGCTGCTTCTCAGGGAATCCTTATTAATGCTATCAAAGCCAAACTTGATAAGGACGAGTATGCCCCTGATGCTGCCAAAAAGGGGGAAGAAATGAAGAAAAATCCCAAGTTCAAGACTTCTAAGAAGAAGAAGGCTACTGATCAGCCTGGGCCTGAAGAAGTGCAAGAACTCTTGGATGAATGTGAAGAACAGTCGTATCCTGATGATCCCTTGGTAGTATCTAAGAAGAAGCAGAAGCAAATCACTTTGGAAACTGCACTAAAGGTCAGGTCTCAGGACACGAAGATTGAAAAACTTCAGGGTCAGCTTGATGCCCTGAAGGAGAAAGAGAAAATTGAGAAGAAGAAGCCTGAGCCTGGTGTAGTGAAGAAGAAGGCTGCTGGTCAGAAGACGAAAGCTCTCGTGGAGCCATCAGGGCCAATTCCTTTTGAGTACGTAGACAACTTCATCCCTCCTGAACTGAATGAGACCTGGGTCCCAGTCAAGAAGGAGTTCGTGGAGAAGTATTACGTCTACGGTAATTGGCTGAAGTGTGAGGGTCATGACAAGAATGTTGTATTCATTGAGTGGATGACCCTGCACTATCCTGACTTGTTCGCGGAAATTGACCGAGACAGAGCTGGCGTTCAGATCAAAGCTCCCGAGAACATTGTCTACGTCCCCCCATTGCTCGGAATTAATCATCATTTGAACCGAAGTGTTATCCAAGCTGAAATGAAGATGGTTGCTCAAAACTGTGCAACACTTGAGGATGTTGATCTATTCCACGTCGTGAAGCTGAGGGTCCTAGCCAAGTATGGACTCTCACTGGAGAGATGGGATGACGAAGACTGAAGAGCAGTAGATCAGGAATAGTGTCTCAGGAACTTCTGTAATAGTTTAAGGAATCCATGTACTTCATCTTTTATATCAATGAAACTTTTACTTTCCTGAGACAACATCTCGTTGACTCCTGATTTTTTTTTACTCTTTATCAAGAACTGTACTAATCATTTACTGTTTCCATCTTATAGAACCAATGACCTGATATAGGTTCCTGAACTGAACACTGATGATATCAGTAAATTGTTTAGATGGTAGGATTTTTCTAAGGGTTTTGGCATCATAAAAAAGAGGGAAATTGTTGGGACAATCTGAGTGTTTTGATTAGATCCCAAAACCCCTAAATGAATTTGCCTAACTATAGTTCATCAGGATGTTAGTTTCAGGATAGATAGGTTAGAATATATTTTTCTATTCACAGGTATTTAGTTCAGGGGGAACGTACTGAGGAGTAAAGACTGATGAAGACGTCCTTGAAGTCTGAAGTTCCTCCAACCCTGAAGGACTGATCGTCCTGAAGATGATCAACCTGAAGCTGCAACCTGAAAACCCTAGAAAGAGTCCTGAAGTTGCGTAGAAGTCATCCTGAAGAAGACCACTGATCCTGACTGAACTGAGTAGACTAAGCATGCTCAGGGAAGTCTCTATCAGTGAGGGCACAAGTAACCTTGATCAGGCTGAACGTCTTACTGATGTTCATAAGTCCTAACTTGGGCCTAGTATCAGTTAACCTGATACTTGTAAGTCCTGAGACCCAAAGGTTACACGTGCGAATGGAAGTTTGATGAAGTAGAAAGAATGTCAGAGTCTCCAACATAAGACAAACATTTATGCTGAGTAAAGAACGAGGGACTCAGAGTTATAAATGTACGAGGATCAGTAAAGTCAATGCCGACAAACTACCCGTTGAACCAGCGACCAGTAAGAAGGAGACACGTATGTACCGAGACTGAGCACATTTAATGCTTATCAGAGGTGCAGGCGGCGGATCAGAAACTTTGCCATACTTGGTATGATCTCTGTCAGACAAGGACAACCAGTACCTGCACCTACCTAAAATAGGAGGGTTTGAGACGGATCTCCTTCAACGGATCTATTTCAAACCCCCCTATAAATACAGAAGGCCTTGCTCCTATTCAAGGTTAACGGGAAATTTCCAAGAGAAAGCTCTCAAGATTCCAAGCAATCAAAGCATACTTTGAACATCACTCTGAAACTTTAAATTTCCCTAGTGTTGTAGTCGGAATCTCTTCTGTATTTTGCTTAGAGTATTGATCTCATCCTTAGAACTGATTTGTTAGAGGGATCATTACATAATAGTTGGAAAACGTGAATACCAAACCCCCCAGGTTGTGAGTTGGTTGGTAGGAAGGACTGAGACTTGTAAAACGCCCAGGGGGTAAGTTCCTAAGAGAGGAAATTGGCTACTCGTGTCCCTTGGCACGTAAAAATCAAGTACCTATCCTTAGGGTTTTGAGGATAGCTTCCTGTTCAATCAGGTCGTGGATGTAGGAGTTGGTTATCTCCGAACCACGTTAAAAAGACCCTTGTGTGCTGATTTACTATTTGCTCAGGATCATAATTGTCATACATATTAAACTGAAGCATACTTGCATTGTTTTGAAAAAATCAGGACTGATTCTTCATCCTGATCAGTAAAAATGTGCACCAGCCTTAACCATGTTTTCATTAAGCAAACTGATAAGTTTTCAGAACTAAAACGAGAAAAAACTTAAGGGCTCACATTCCGCACTAAACTGAGCTTACTAAGATAGTAGCCCAACTGACTAGCTTCCGAGCGGTCAGTAGGATTGTTATCTCTACTGAGCTTCTGAGAGCAAAACTCTGACTTAGCCTATTTGATTCATTGTTGATCCATCCCTACTGCCCCTGATGACCATCAGTTTAATTGAATACTTCAGGAGCTTCCTGACTAAGTCTGAAAGAGCATTTTCCTGAGATTTCAGGAAAATCTGACATCAGTGTATTCCCCCCCGTACACTGATTTATACTCATTTCGGGACCAACATGTATATATAATATATTTGTGTGTATCCAATGATGTGTGCAAAGATATTCATTTTATCTAATTTCAAACAATAATTCAAACAATTGAAACAATGACTCCATTTAGAAAAAACGGTAAAGCTAGTTGGGCAGATTCTGCCTAGGTCAGATTCTTGGTATTTTGGTCAAATTAGTATTTAATTATTATAATTAAATATTGTAAGTACCTTAAATATCATTTCTTAATTATAGTGTGTCGAACCCTAACCCTGATCGGCGGTTAATTCAAAATTTAAACCCTAAATTATTATTCTTTTTTTCACTCTCCACTCAATTACCTTTGTGTAATTTCCAATAACATTGAATGTTCTTATATCGTTTCAATCTCAGAATTCCTTCCTTTTGTATTTGCTCTCTTCGTTTTTTTTTTCTTTGAAATTTTCTGAATATAAACCACTCACTCAATATGCATTATGCATCTCACGATCGATAGAAATTTTAAGTGGTATTCAAGGGTGCTCCTGTTGGAATCTATTCAAGTTGGGAGGAATGTGCACCTCAAGTCATAGGTTTCAAACACAGTTTGTTTCATTCTTATAAAACTGAAGTTGAAGCGATGCATGCATATGAAAAGTATTTTAACAAAAGTGTTGTAGAGGAGGTTTCGAAGAAAAAATTATTTGAGAAGGAAGAGATAATTGTAGAAAATGTTGAAGATGAAGATGATGTGAATGGGTGAGATGCTATCAACACAACTGTATCCTTTGATTGCAAGTGTTGAGGTTAATTGAAGGGGTTATTATTTTTGTTGCTGGTTTTATATTTGCTTGGATTTTCCGTTAACAAAATTTGTTTTTTGTGGGATTTATTGTTTGTTTTGTTGTAATTTTGTTATGAAATATTTTTGAATTAATGTAGTAGTAATTGTGTTATAATGTTATTGTAGCAGTAATTGTGTTATAATGTTATTGTAGCAGTAATTGTGTTATAATGTTATTAAATATTTTCGAATTAATGTAGAATTAATTTTGTTATGAAATATTTCAATTAAGTATCTTCCGAAAATATTTGAATGAAAATTTTGTTGATAATGAATGAAATTGGAAAAGATTGACTAAGTTATCCATCAAATTAATTTGAAATTTGACTAAGTTAACCATCAAATTATTTTGGAAATTTGACTATGTTAAAATATACTAATTTGGAAAAGATTTACTACCACGAAAAGAGAAAATTAAGATAGTAAACATTGAATTGGCGATTAGGTCATTTTCCATGAATAATTAAGAAATTTCAATCACACAACAAATTAACCAAGTTGTCAAAATTATCTCTAAATTTAAATTAAAAATAACCTGGTCATTCAAATTTAAATTAAGTTTTAAATTGAGTCAAAGAAAATCTTGGCCTTTCTAAATTATCTCTAATTAACTTTTAAAAATATTAATTGAATTTTATGTTAACTTTTATTTTTTTAGTGCACGTATATACAAAATTGTCTCTAAATTGAAATTAAAAAATAACTTGGTCATTCAAATTTAAATTAAGTTTTAAGTTGAGTCAAAGCAAATCTTGGCCTTTCTAAATTATCTCTAATTAAATTTTAATATTAATTGAATTTTATGTTAACTTTTATTTTTTTAGTGCACTTATATAAATAAGAAGAAAATAACAAAATTAGAGGAGACATAAAACTGAAATATTTCATTGATTTATAAGATAATTTCAATAAGAACAACCAACGGATAAGAGTTGATGGTTAACATTCATTAAAAAAAAATTAATGCCCATAATAGAAACATAATTCATTCTCCCACATTAGGGTTAACTTCAACATTAGCACTAGCTTCACTTTTATTGGCGGTGGTGTCCGAGAGGATGATGACAGGAACAATGGATGTCTTGTTAGCTTCAAGAAAAATATCATAGATTTTGAGCAGTGGCTCTTTCTCAAGTAGCAAGTTGCTCATGAACTCCTTGTGGTAGTGATTTTTCATCCTTTCGAAGAACTCAAACACATCTTGTTTGATAGCATTTTGCTGGGCTTTGGAGAATTGATACATTGCCTCCAAACTTCTTGGCGATGGTGAAACAACCCATTCCCTATGATTACTATGCTTCTTAGTAGGAGTTTGATTCATTTTCAAAAGTTTTTTTTGGTGTAAGGTGAGTTCTTAGTTCATAATAGATGACAATATTTATAGAAGGAACTAAGGATTATGGTTGGTTCTTTCAAAATAATTATCATCGTAGCATGCAGTTAATTAATGTGGTGCAAGCATGATTTGAGAACCCCCAAATCATCATTATTATGGACTAGGGACTACAAAAATGTCATTATAGTGCCCTAGGGGATGTGAACAGTTATTAAGTAGTGATATGTGAGAGATAGAGGCATTACATGTAGTGGACTCTTTCAATTGTGTAATTCAATTTCAAATATATTATAAAAAAATTAAATTATATTCAAGTATACAAATTAATTAAAAATTGTTTAATAAATGAAATTATTACTTATATACGAAATGAGAATTTTTCTAGTGCTACATCATAATTAATTATCTTATATGTACGTGACTTAAAAAATAAATATATGTAGGTATAGATTATATATTTAAAGAGGTATTTAAAAAGTGTACCTTAATAATACTAGTAGTACTAGCAAACACATTGCAACCAATATTTGTAATACTACTACTCCTTTAATACTCAATTGAAAAATCTTTAGTGATAGTAATTGAAAATTCCTATTTGTTTTACAGTGATACTACTACTCTAATACCCCTCTAACACTCAATGGAAAGACATTTAGTGATTGTAATTAAAGGCTATTGATGATGCTAATTGAAATAATATGAGTAATTCTTCTAAACACAAATAGTAATACTTGCAAACAATATTAGTAAAACTAGTAAAATTAGTAATACCCCAATACAAACAAAAATTCATATACAATATTTGCAATTGCTCAATTCTAGTAATACTGGAACAATAATTGTAATATAAACAATCGAGAAATTTAATTGATACATTCTGATGATATAATGCAGAAAACAATACAAACACCCCAATACAAAAACAAATTCATACACAATATTTGCAATTGCAGCAAACATATTTAGTAATACTATTACTCAATAGTAGTAATATTGGAAAATAATAATTGTAATACTAAAAACAGAAATTTATACATCCATAATTCATAGTCATTGAGTTCCATAGCAATCCAGAACAAAAGACAATCATAATCATAGTAGTATTAGTAATATCAAAAAATAAAAATAATACTAATATTTATTGATAATATTTATTTGTAATAATTATTCATGATGGTATGAAAAAATATTATAAAATATTATGATACCAGCATGAGTAGTTCCTAGTACCATCCTCGCAAAAGAGTAATACTATTAGGTTATACTTGTGATAATTATAATAGTCATATCCACTTGTAGTACTCACACATCCTCATGTTTACCAAAACTCCATGTTATGATAAATTTAATGATTTGGTGTGTAATTATCAACTGGATTAGTGATTTAGTGATTCTATTTACAAGTATTGATGTTGGGATCCTAATAGTATCACTGTTTTGTGAGGATTGTACTAGGAACTACTCATGTTGGTATCACAAAATATTGTGATACCAACATGAGTAGTTCCTAGTACCATCCTCACAAAACAGTGATACTATTAGGTTATTTTCTTAATTTTTCATAATATTTAGCAAGTATTAGTTATTTAAGTGTTGGATTTTCAATTGGAATTACAAAAATAAGCAAATTATCCACTAGTTGGAAGACTATTGTTGATGTTACTTGTAAAACCATTAGTGATTGTAATTGAAAGATCACTACTGGTACTAATACCATTACTACTAGAAATAAAAGTTTTGCAAGAAATTATCTATATTAGTTTTAAATTATTAGATTAGATACAAAAAATAAAAATAATTCAGAGATATACACTTGTTGTACGAAAAGTTTACTAGTTATGTTACATATATGTTAGTTGAAATTCTACATGTGATAATTATAGTAGTCATACCCACTTGTAGTACTCACACATCCTCATGTTTATCAAAATTTCATGTTTGATAAATTTAGTGATTTGGTGTGTGATTATCAATTGGTTTAGTAATTTAGTTATTCTATTTACAAGTATTGATGTTGGGATCCTAATAGTATAATTGTTTTGTGAGGATGGTACTAGGAACTACTCATGCTGGTATCACAAAATATTGTCATAACAGGATGAGTAGTTCCTAATACCATCCTCACAAAAGAATTATACTATTAGGTTATTTCCTTAATTTTTTATAATATTTAGCAAGTATTAGTTATTTAAGTGTTGGATTTTCAATTGAAATAACAAAAATAAGCAAATTATCCACTAGATGGAAGACTATTGTTGATGTTACTTGTAAAACCATTAGTGATTGTAATTGAAAGATCACTAGTGGTACTAATACCATTTCTACTAGAAATAAAAGTTTGCAAGAAATTATCTATTTTAGTTTAAATTACTAGATTAGATACAAAAAATAAAAATAGTTTAGAGATATACACTTGTTGTACGAAAAGATTACTAGTTATGTTACATGTTAGTTGAAATTCTACTTGTGATAATTATAGTAGTCATATTCACTTATAGTACTCACACATCCTCATGTTTACCAAAACTACATGTTATGATAAATTTAGTGATTTGGTGTATGATTATCAATTGGATTAGTGATTTAGTGATTCTATTTACAAGTATTGATGTTGGGATCCTAATAGTATCACTATTTTGAGGATGTTATTAGGAATTACTGCTGGTATTACAAAATATTTTGATATCAGCATGAGTAGTTCCTAGTACTATCCTCACAAAAGAGTAATATTTAGCTAAGTATATATTTTAGTTTTAAATTATTAGATGGAAGACTATTATTGATGCTACTTCTAACATTACTACAAGAAATAAAAAAATTTCAATTGTAACAACATATTTATTTCATATTTAATTACTTCATATATAAACACCCATATGCACTAGTTGGAAGACTATTAGAGTAGTCTTGCACAAAATATCTTCTTCTTTCATCCATCTTCTCTCTAATAATGGTATCTTCTTCTTTTCGTTTGTGGTTATTTTTTTTATTATGGTATCTCTCTAATAATAGTATCTTCTCTCTAATACTGGTATCTTTCTTTGTTATCTTTTCCATTCAGGATAACTTTGTGTTTCATGAGTTGGGATTGTAGGTGCTTAAAGCCAAACATAACGTAAGGATCCCAATATTTTATTACGTTTGTTCTGTACTGTAAAATTTTTAACTCACTAGTTGTTGGTCCCGAAACGAGTATAATCAGTGTATGGGAGGGGAATACACTGATGTCAGATTTTTCTGAAAGACTCAAAAAAATGCTCTAACACACTCAGCCAGGATTTCCTGAAGTACTCAGTATGCTGAAGGTCCACAGGGGCAGCAGGGACAGTTCAGTAACGAGTCAGATAAGCTGAGTGTGAGTAAAGTGCTCGGAAGCTCAGTAGAGATAATAAACCTACTTACCGCTTGGAAGCAAGTCAGTTGGACTACTATCTCAGTGAGTCAGAGTAGGTGCGGAAAGTGAGCCCTTAGATTCTACTCATTTTTAGTTTCTGAAAACATTTTCTCTGAGTTTGCTTAGTAAACTGGTGGTTAAGGATGAGTGCACGGTGTTAAGATTCAGGATGATTGATTCAGTCCTGAATAGAAAAGCGATGCAGGATGTTCAGTTTATTATGATGACAGTTATGATCCTGAACAGAACAGTAAATCAGCACACAGGGGACTTTTTAACGTGGTTCGGAGATAACCAACTCCTACGTCCACGACCTGATTTAACAGGAAGCTATCCTCAAAACCCTGAGGATAGGTGCTTGGGTTTTACGTGCCAAGGGACACGAGTAGCCAACTTCCTCTCTTAGGAATTGACCCCTGGGCGTTTTACAAGTCCCAATCCTTCTAACCAACCAATCTCACACCTTGAGTGGTTTGGTATTCTGGTTTCCAACTAAGATAGCTCTAGCAATACAAAATAATGCTAAATAATAGAGCTATCGATCTAAGCAAATACAGAGTGAATCCTACTACAACACTAGGGAAATTTAATTGCAGAGTGTTGTTTATGGTATGCTTTGAATGCTTGGATTCTTGAGAGTTTTCTCTTGGAAATTTCCCGTTAGCCTTGAATGGGTGCAAGACTCTCCATATTTATAGGCAAGATTCAAAATAGATCCGTTTGAGGAGATCTAATCAAATCTTTCCTATTTTAGGTAGATTGCAGGCTAGAAATACTGTTTGACCTACCCGCCATGCTTATTCTGGCAAGTTGTCACATCACCTGCAACTTTTTGAGACGCATTAAATGCCGCATTAAATGCTGCGCAGACTCCGTGCATGCGTGTCGAAAGATCATTGGCTCTTCATTATAACTGCTAGTTGACCTTCAGACATTTGTCCTTCCTCGTACATTCAATGCTCCAAGTCTCTTGTTAATAACTCAGTCTGAACGTGTGTCTAAATGGAGTCTTGCTGACATTCTCTTTGTCTCTTGTCCCATAGCATAAATAACATTTTGCTTTGGACTTACATGATTCAGGTGATCTGAACCACGGCCTGAGTCAGGTCCTATGTGCATTCAGCACAGCCTGATAGGTTATTTAGACCAGTATGTGTAACCTTTTTGCTTCGGACTTACAGGATTCAGGTGAACTGAACCAAGGCCTAAGTCAGGTCTTAAGTGCATTCAGCACAGCCTGATAGGTGACACTTACTCTTCACTGACTGACTTCTGTCCTGAGTATGCTTAGTGTACTCAGTAGAAACATCAGCCAATGGTACTTCAGGATTGGCTTTAGGATGAATCAGCAGGCTTCGATCTTCAGCTTCAGAACAGACAATCTTCAGCAAGACTGACTGACTCCTTCAGGATGGTTTATACTTCAGACTTCAGTAAATTGGGTCGACTCCAATATTCTTCAGTCTTCAGCATGGTCCTCCTGTACTGAATCTCTAACCTAACTATCCTGAATTATTTTATCCTGAACAGCTATACTTAGGCAAATTCATCGGGGGTTTTGGGATCTAATCAAAACACTCAGATTGTCCCAACACTAGTGGTTATCTTTTTCAATTTTTGATTCATGCCAATTTTTGTTTTGCATATTTATAGAAGGAAAAACGTTTGCTGAAGTTGAAATCCGAAAGGGCTGAAATACTACTGGCTAACTGCATCTGGCCGAGATGCAGATTTCACTCCTAGAGATTGAACTGAAGATGGCTACGGGTGACAAGTTTGTGACGCTTGGGGAACAGTTGATCAATGCGAAGAAGAACTTGGGCCTTGCTCAAGATGCCTAAAAGGAACAATGTTTTTTTCTTTTTGGTTTTTAATTAAATAATTAAGTATTAAAATGTTTTAATCAGTTATTTAAGTTTTATCTATCTATCCAGGGTCTTTCTATGATCAGGAAGGGAGAAGAATAACTATATTAATTTTGAAAATATAAATTTTAATTTGATTAAAATATATTAAGATATAATAATATTTTAATTAAAATAACTTTTAAAAATTAGAAAAAAAAATAACTTTTAAAAAATTGTAAAAGGTTATTTCAGTAATTTTTATTTTCTAATTTTTAAAAGTTATTTTTTTTGGCTTTGGGCGAAACTATGTCGTCTAGGGCGATGTAATATTATTTGTCAAAATTCTATTGGTTTACTGACGTCAGGAAGGACAAAACCCCTTTCTGACTGTAGAAAAGTCCATCTATCTATATATATCTAACTTATTCGTGTAATATAATCTTTTTTTCAATGTTATGGAACTTTATTAATGTTATGGAACTTATAATTAAATTTATAATTACTTTTCTTAAAAAGATTTTATTGTGACATAAACCGTCGGATCATTAATTTGTGACCATTAATGGAAGCCATAATTACTCTTGAAAATCCAAATTCTGCTTGAAAGAAATCAAACCACTAATGTGGTATAGGCACTATCAAAACCCTAATTGATGTGTAAATGTATTTAATTTGCAGTTAACTTAAATTTAAATTTTTCTTGGTAATGTAACATATAAATTGATTTAATTTGGAATGTAACATATAAATTGGTAATTAATCACAACAAATTAGAAGAAGACTAATTGGAATCTAATTGAAAAATTAAACACAAATTACACATAAATAAGGAGATGTGAAAGGTTCACACATTCAAAAAATTATTTAAGTTAATTTAGGTCAATAAAATTTGAAATTGAAAATAAAAATTATTGACCTAGTAAAACTACCCACAATTTTTTTTTCTTTCCTTTTTTTTTTTTGGCGGATTGGAAAACTACCCACATTCAATTAGGGTTTAGTGGGATTTTTATTGGGAAGGAATTAGTAATATTGTGTGATCATGGATGTGTAGTGTCTATTCAAGTTCCTTTAGGCAATGATGACTTTAAACTTTAGAGACAAAATAAAGTAATAAAAATTGCTATACTTTTAATAAATTTAAAAAATTACTAAATAATTTGTGCATCAATGAACTAATATCACCCGTAAAAAAAATAATTTCAATGAAATTGTAATTTAAAATATTTAAAAAAATTAAACATAGAAAATCAAACAACTAAACTACCCACACATTCAATTAGGTAGTGTTTGTTTACGTCTTGAGGTGGATGGAGCACATCCGGATGGAGAAAAAAAATGGATGGGGTAAATCCTGTGAATAATAAATTTGTGTTTGGTTTGAATTGAATGTGGTAGGGGTGGATAAAACTTTATGTCAAATCAATACTTTTTGGAGATGATAATGTATTATTTTATTATTGTTAGTTAGTGGAGTAATGATTGAATGATTGTATATTAATTATATTTTGTTGTAATACATAAATAATTTTTTTTTAAAAATAACCTTGATAATTAATAATTTTTTAAGATAAATTAAATTAATAATAAATAATATAAAAACAGTGTATATATAATAAATAAATATTTTTAATTTTAAATCACAAATAATTACTAATAGTAGAGGTTTTGTTATACTCCAAGATAATAATTTTAAATAAAATTTAAATATATTTATAATATTAATTAAATACATATATATATATATAATAGGATATTATAATATGTAAAAAATATATAATTAAAATTAATTCTTATTTTATGTTATTAGATATAAATTAAATAAAAATATATATGATATATGTGAAAAAGAGATAAATAAAATATATTTTATATATAAGATAAAATTGATGTGATTGGTATTGAATTATGTGAAATAGGTTTGTAGATGTATAATAGAGAGTGGATGTGTATTTTGGATGAGATGGGATGTGCAAGTCCAAAAATTGGATGGGATGGGGGAAAATCCATCCCCCAACCGGATGGGTCCATCCTTAAACAAACACACCCTTAGAGTTTAGTGGGATTTTTATCGGGAAGGGGTTAATATATGCGTGTAGTGTCTATTCATGCGTGTGTAGTGTCTATTCAAGTTCTTTTAGGTCATGATGACTCTTTAAAGAGAAGATAAATTAATTTAGTTTATTTTTTATTAAATATCTAAACTTATATTTAATAAAGTATAAAAATTACTAAATAATTTATGGATCAATGAACTAATATCCCCCGTTAGAAAAATATAATTTTAATGAAATTGTAATTCAAAATATGTTAAAAAAATAATATATGAAATTGTAATTGAAATTTTTTTAAAAAATGAACAACTAAACTACCCACGGGTTTTTATTGGGAAGGAGTTAATATATGCGTGTGATCATGCATGTGAAGTGTCCATTCAAGTTAATTTAGATCATCATGATGACAATCCCCCGTAAAAAAATTTAATTTAATTTTCATATAATATCTATAATTAAATTCAATGAAATGGTAATTGAAAATATTAAAAAAATAAAAAAAATTTTAAACAATTCAACTCTCTACATTGAATTAGGGTTTAGTGGGGTTTTTGTTTTGATCCTTATTAATACCAATTAAACATAAATTATTAATATAATAATTTTTATTTTGTGATACATATCTACTATATATATATATATATATGGGATATATGATCAATTAAACCAATTGCAATTAGATCACCTACCATTTTTACAAATTTGATATCAAGTCAATAATTTCACTACGTACCATTATTACGTTTATTAGTCAGCCTTTTACTTCATATTTACTCGCCCTCCCCCCCTCATAAATATAGTATATATCTTGTAGTTCTTTTCACTATCACAAGTAATCGCCATCAATACCACACCATATAATTTCAAGAAAAAAAAATTACGACCATGGAAAAATTCATGGATGATGTGACAAAAGTTATGGAAAAGACATGCAAAGAAATTGCAGAGAAAACAACAATATTTGAGGTTTGTTAATTATTTAGTTTTTAATAATTTTTTAAATTTTAAAATAAAAAAATAATTATTTGCAAGATATCAATTCTGGATTAGAGGAGAAAGGTTTTGATGGAGTTGACCATTGAAAGGATGAAACTTTCCGAACAGAATATTTTGACGCTGAAAGTTACAATTATGTCTTTGGAAATCGATCTGAAGAAGGAAACTACTATTGAAGAACGAGTGAGGGCCAAAATTCTTCTTGAAAGGGCTGTGGATGATCTCAATGAGGCTGAAATTGTGGCATGCAAGCAGCGTAATATTTTATTTCCTTTACCATGAACTTAATTTTAGGTTTATATATATGTTTAGGTTAATTAATTAGTATAGTTTTAATTATTGTAATTTTATATTTATGTTTTATGGACTTTATTATATGTTAATGTGTATGATAATTTTCGTGTTTATATATGATAATGTTAAATTTTGCTAGGGTTTAGGGGTTGAACGAATTTTTTACCATATATTAATTGTCACAGTTTAGGGTTGAATGAATTTTTTACCATATTAATTGCTATGCTAGGGTTTAGGGCGGGGTTCATTGGACGACGTATTTCTTACCATATTTTTAGGGTTTAGGTCGGGTACGTTGGACGAAATATTTTTGAAAACTTTATATAAAATCAAATATTCAAATATATATAAAATCTAAGAAATATTCAAATATTTGAATATCTATATAAAATCTAAAAATATTTAATTGTATTTGATTTAATAAGAAACAATTTATTGGCAAATATTACAAATGCTTTTAATTTGGTAGTGGTACTACGCAACAATTAATAACACATGATAATATTAATTAAAATTAATCACTGAGTTCCAAAAAATAAATCCACACCATCATCAAACATTGTATAAGTTTCGTTCAAATCAAATGATGATACAGATTCGGCCCTTTCCTCTTGTTCGCCTCGACCACTTCCACGTCCACGTCCTCTTCCTCGCCCTCGTGCTTGTTCCAAAATCGACATCATGCGATTCTGTCGAGGTCTTTCCCTTCTTCGAGTTACTTGAGGATTTTGAATTTGGGTATCTCCAACAGATAATTTTTGTGATTGACTTTGTGAATGAATTTCTGAAGTAGGGTTCCAATTTATAACTTCATTCTTCAATTCCAAGAGCTTTTGTTTAAGAAAATTCATTTTTGATAAGCTTCACATAGCTGCACGCACACTCTTGAAAATACTTTTCAACTTCTTGAAATCTCTTGTACTCATTTGCCATGTATGGATACCCTCCTTCAAAGAAAATTGTAGAATGTCTTCAAGGAATATCCTCCCTCAATCTTTGCAAAATGTACCTATATTTTATTTAATTTTCGAGACATTGGGGATTTTGGTTAGTACATGGTATATATACTAAATATATAAAATTAGGGTTAATATAAAAGAATAAAATTAGACCATAACTAAGACGTACCTGTCATGAATAGATTGGACATCCTTAAGTGTCATCACCTTCATTATATGAAAATGTTCGGTGTAAATGAGTCCTCACGCAAGTGTACGTGTTCGCTATTAGCGTGGTAAGCTTGAACAAGTTTTAATATATATCGAACCCAAAGGAGACGGGGACTTGTAAGAAAAATTCGTTGTTTCAATTGGCTAGCTAACAAAGCAATAAAGGGGAAAGGTATCTATCGTCTACTAATGCGTCAAAGAAGTAAACTACCTATCACCTTGGATTGCAAAGTGAGCAAATGTGAGGGATATGTGCTAGTGTACTATCCTATGTTTCATGGAGTGAAGTTTCACTTTATCATGCAATGAGATTGTGTACATTAAATGGGCAAGCCACTCTAACATGCAAAAGGTTTCCCTAATAATATATCAAAGCCTCTAATTGTTCATCCAATTCACTAGAGATAATTCTCACTATCTTAGGAATTTTATCAAACACTTGATATGCATTGACCTTAATACAAGAAAGTTTAGGAAAATAGCTCTACTTTCGCAAGAGACTAACTCCCTAATGGCCCTTATTATCATCTACACATGCAAGCATTCATACAATCCATCAATGTCGAGAATTGATCATACAACAACTCAAAGCATTCAAAAGATCAACATATCACTACACTACTCCATAGGAATCATACACTAACACATAAAGGAATTAGCTCATGGCAAATTGAGTAAACATGAGAACAATTAAGCTAGGAACAATCATCATTAAGCAAGAAATGTAAAGAGAATTACCTATTACAATGAAAATTGGAAAGATACAATTTACCTCTAAAATGCTAACTAGCAATCTGACAATGGAAATTGAAATTCAATTGGTGAGAATGTAGCCTTAGACCAGACAAGAATGCAGGAATTAACGGATCAACGATCAAAGCGGTAGATCAAAAGTTATCTAAGAATTTGTGAGAAGAAATCTTAAGAAACCCACAAGTAACTACCTCTCTCTCTAATCTAAGAATCTCACTATGATTATGAACTAATGTGGCTTCCATTCTCCTTGAAAATCTGATCCTTGAAGTATTTATAGTGCTCACAATGCTTGGTCCAAAATGCCCTTCATTAAACGCGTGAAAAGATGAAACCACCCCCGAAATTGTGTCTTTCCGAACCGTCGCATGAGTCCATGCACACGACCACACAAGTTTGGCTCTTGTGAGCACTCGTGTGGCTTGATCTCGCCCGAACCAGAGCCACCTCGCACGAGTGCAGGCTCGTGTGAGCACTCATGCGAGCCTTTATCGTGCCGAACCAGAGGTGTGTCGCACGAGTGCAGGCTCATGGTCACACGAGTCTGGCCTGGCTGCGCTCGAGCTCGGCCTCAACTTGTCCGATCGATCCTCGACTTCCTCATTTTCTTCATATCTTGAGTTCTAGAGCTCCGATTGACTCGATTCTTTTTCCGTTGCGACCCTCTCTTCGAACTCTTCGACATGGTATATCATTTATCTCCATTGGATCAACTCACAATTTCTGGACTTTTACGAACTTGCTCGTCTCTTGCCGATTTTTGCTCGTTTTCACTACAAAGCACAACTTTCTAGCAAAAAAGGGTTAAATGCACAAAGTATAGCATTTAGGGTCAAATATGAACATATGCACATCAAAACCATAGAGAAATGGATGCAAAAACATGCAATTAAGACCGTAATCACGCCCCCAAACTAGATTGTTGCTCGGCCTCGAGCAACGAAGCGATAAGATAGGGGAATAATTGTATGTATGAAGCATCAAGCACAAGATCAATGTCATAGAATCATCACTCAATATCTAGCAAATCTAAGATACAATATCATTCAATCAACTATCAAAATCACATCAATGAGTACAAAATCAAGTCAATGAGTCATGATCCTCTCAAGATAGGTGTTTCACTCAACACTCAAGTGTTTAAGCTCTCTCATTCATCACACAATGATACAAATACTACAATAGGCTTGGCTCAAGGTTACATTCTCCACCACTTGGAATGACAATTCAATCACACATCAATGAGGACTTTTAAAGGTTGTAGTGTTGGCTCTTTGGTAGGGAAGGAAAATATGGATAAAAGTGACTAAGTATGATTAGTAAAGCATAGAAGGAATCATCATGTAAATCATGTCTTCATGCAAATAGCAATCTCATCTTCATGCTCTTTCAAAATCACATTTTCAAAGATAATTCTTCCCTTTTTTGCAAAGTTGTGAACATACTCACAACACTTGAGTCAAACTTGACCAAATTTTCATGAAAAGTCAACCTTTTTTCAATTTCTTGCTAGCACTTGCCTTTTGAACCTTCTTTTCATAACAATCCATGCATAGGATTTCTTTCCACGTTGGCCACCATTTTCTTCATCATATCACCAATCTTCCTTCCTTTTTTTCACTCTACTAATCATAAGGATAAGAGAGTTCCAAAAAGGAAGGAAAATGGCTTAAAGTGTGGTTAGCCAAATGAAAGGATTATAAGCACAAGATGGGTAGCAAAGTATATCAATATCAATGGTAGGCTCATAGGGCAAAGTGGGCCAATATAGATCAAAGAAAATGCCTCATATCATCTTATGTGAAATCATTATCTAATGTAGCCTCAAATAAGACTAAAGCCAAGTTATAGAGTATAATGCACATGTGTGGAACTCACATCAAGAAAAATGTCATCCGTTCAAGATTAAAACGGGCAAAATTTGGCTCAAATCTCACGGGTAATGGTTGATCAAGACTCATATCATATAAAAAATGCTCATATCAATGAGATCTCAAGAATCATGAAATCAAAAGTATCTAAGATAGAACAAGAATCCAGCAATAAATCCACTACACTAATCAAGACTTTCAACTCATCCATACAACAAAAAGCATATCTCATGCATTCACTACTCAAAGCAAACAACAATATGGCCAAAAATCAACAAGCAAAGCAAGGCACATGATAAGCATATGGTCCAAAACATCATAGAAGCACTAAAAATCAATCATAAGAATAGCATTGCGAAGAGAATGGCAAAACAATCACACCCCCCTAGACTTTTTTGGACCATAGGTCTAAAAAGTTTGGCCAAGAAGTGGAGACAATATCAAGCAATGCACAAGAATTAAGCACAATCAATAAAAGCATCACAAATCCTAAGGTCAAATTCATCAATAATCCATCACAAGAACAAATACCAAGAGAACACCGCCAAACTTGGTTAGGCCAAGTATTTCACAAGGAGAAAGAAAACAATACCTCACACGTGGAGCAATGATATTATGAAAGCACTCCCTTGGACAATAAGCACCTACACAAACAAAACCCAATTAACTACACTATCAACAATTGAAACTACAAAATAAACCACAAGGATGGGTTGCCTCCCATCTAGCGCTTGGATTTAACGTCCCCTAGCCGGACGACTCTTAAGCTCAAATCATGGTGGCTCAACATCACATAGCCTCAAATAGTTTGTTCCCTCTCGTGGCATGGAATTATGGTAAAGTTTCAAACGATGACCATTAGCATAGAAGAGTTCCCCTTTATCATTCATCAATTCATACCATCCACTTGCAAAGCAATTTGAAATTGTAAAGGGCCCACTCCATTTCGACTTTAATTTCCCGGGAAACAACTTCAATCTTGAATTAAACAAAAGTACTTGATCGAGCACTTTGAATGACTTCTCTTTTATATTTGCATCATGCCATTTCTTAGTCTTTTCCTTGAAAATCTTAGCATTTTCGTACACCTCATCTCTAAATTCATCTAACTCCAACAATTGAAGATGCCTTTTCTCCCCACATGCTTTCTCATCAAAATTCAACTTCTTAATGGCCCAATAAGCTTTGTGTTCAAGCTCAACGGGCAAATGACAAGGCTTACCATACACAAGTTGGTAAGGAGAAAGGTTCAACGGAGTCTTAAAAGCCGTACGATAAGCCCATAATGCATCATCCAACTTAAGTGCCCAATCTTTCCTATTAGAGCTCACGGTCTTCTCTAGGATAAACTTTATTTGGTGATTTGACACTTCCGCCAATCCATTAGTTTGGGGGTGATAGGCCGTGGAAATCTTATGCTTCACATCGTACTTTATTAGCAGATTCCCCAACGCTCTATTCACAAAGTGAGTACCCCCATCATTAATCAATGACCTCGGCACACCAAATCTAGCAAAGATATTCTTCCTTAAGAACTCCATAACCACTCTTGCATCATTGAATTTCGTGGGAATTACTTCCACCCACTTCGAAACATAATCCACCGCCAAAAGAATATACAAATAACCATGAGAAGATGGGAAGGGTCCCATAAAGTCAATGCCCCATACATCAAAAACCTCTACCTCTTGAAAAATATTCAAGGGCATCTCATCTCGTCTTGACAACCCCCCAACTCTTTGGCATCGATCACATCGAGCAACAAACATATGACAATCCTTGAAAACCAAAGGCCAATAAAAACCACATTGAAATACCTTTTGAGCCGTCTTAATGGACCCAAAATGTCCTCCGCAAGGCAAAGAATGGCAATGTGTAAGCACACTTTCAATTTCTTCATCCGGAATACATCTCCTAATCATGGAATCGGCACATCGACGATACTAATATGGATCATCCCAAATATAACGACGTACCTCTTTATAAAACCGTTTCCTTGCATTTGAATTCATTCCATAAGGAGTTGCCCCACTTGCTAAGAAGTTAGCAAAGTCGGCATACCATGGAGCCTTATCCTCCATCTTCCAAAGTCTCTCCTCTTCAATCCTAAAGATATGCTCATCGAGAAAACTCTCAAGTATCTCTTCTTTTTCTTCCAAAGCTTCATCTCCCCTCACTAGTCTTGACAAATGGTCGGCAATAACATTTTCGCTTCCCTTTTTATCCCTAATCTCCAAATCGAACTCTTGTAGAAGTATCACCCACCTAATCAACCTAGGTTTAGAATCCTTCCTCTTCATAAAAAACTTGATAGCCGAGTGGTCCGTATAGACAATGGTTTTCGTCCCCACAAGATATGGATGAAACTTCTCCACGGCATATACAATGGCCAAAAGCTCCCTCTCGGTAGTGGTGTAATTTAATTGAGTAGCTGAGAAGGTCTTTGAAGCGTAGTAGATTGCATGAAATCTTCTTTCTCTTAATTGCCCTAGCACCACTCCCATGGCATAGTCGCTTGCATCACACATAAGTACGAAAGGTTCTTCCCAATTTGGAGTGATCAAGACCGGTGCACTCACCAAGGCTTCTTTCAACAACCTAAAAGAATTCAAGCAAACATCATCAAACTTAAAAGGAACATCTTTCTCCAATAATCGAGACAATGGTTTTGACAATTTAAAAAAATCTTTGATAAATCTCCTATAGAATCCGACATGTCCCAAGAAAGATCTTACTCCCTTCTCATTTATAGGTGGAGGCAACTTTTCAATAGCTACTACCTTGGCACGATCAACTTGTAGCCCACTAGAGGAGATGTGATGTCCAAGAACAACACCTTCACTTACCATAAAATGGCACTTCTCCCAATTGAGCACCAAATTTGCCTCTTCACATCTAATTAGCACCTTCTCAAGATTGGACAAACAAACATCATAAGTATTTCCAAAAACACTGAAATCGTCCATAAACCCTTCCATAATTTGCTCAATTAACCCATGGAGTATCGACATCATTAACCTTTAAAATGTAGCCAGAGCATTGCATAGCCCAAAAAGCATGCGTCTCCAAGTATACGTTCCATAGGTACATGTGAAAGTAGTCTTCTCTTGGTCTTCCGGTGCAATCATGATTTGATTGTAACCGGAATAACCATCGAGGAAGCAATAGTATCGATAACCACATAATCTATCCAACATTTGGTCCATAAATGGCAAAGGAAAGTGATCCTTACAAGTAGCCTTGTTCAATTCCCTATAATCAACACAAACACGCCAACCCGTGGCCACCCTTGTAGCAATTACTTCATTATTTTCAGTTTTTATGATAGTCATTCCGCCCTTCTTAGATACTACATGCAAGGGTGACACCCAAGGGCTATCACTAATAGGGAAGATCATATTCGCTCCAAGCAATTTTAACACTTCTTTCTTAATGACTTCTTGTATTATAGGATTCACTCTTCTTTGTGGTTGAACTAATGGCTTAGCATTTTCTTCTAGGCGTATTCTATGCATGCATAAAGAAGGATTTACACCCTTAAGATCATCCACCGTCCAACCTATAGACAATTTATGTTTCCTAAGCATAACAAGAAATTTTTTAAGTTCATCACCTTGAAGAGAAGAAGATACGATTACAGAATTCCTCTCATTTTCATCAAGATATGCGTACTTGAGGTGATCGGGCAATGGCTTTAATGCAATCCTAGCTTCCTCTTCCTTCTCCTTGCTTGCTATTTCACCCTCTTTGATTTCCAAGAGCATCTCCTTTTCTCGAGTGTTCATTGCTCTTTCATGTTCATTGCCTACATCATCAACAACAAAACAATCACCTTCTTTAACTTCATTATAGTTAGGAATCTCATAATTAGAAGTAAAGAAAGGAATTTCAGCATTTTCAAATGATTCTTGTATACAAAGCTCTACAACATCAACAGAGTTGCAAGAGGAATTCTCATTTGGATGCTTCATAGCATCTTAGATAGAAAAGTAAAGTTCATCCCCTCCAAGCTTCAAAGTTATCTCTCCATTATAAACATCAATAACCGCTCGAGCGGTAGCCAAGAAAGGTCTTCCTAAAATAAGAGGAATATCTTTGTCTTCTTCCATATCAAGAACATAAAAGTCCGCTGGGAATGTGAAATCTTTGATTCTCACAAGTACATCCTCTATAAAGCCATTAGGAATGGTGGTTGAGCCATCCGCCAATTGGAGAGTAGTGGATGTTCCTTTCAAGTGACCTTGATTTAGGCTTTTGAAGATAGAGAGTGGAATCAAATTGATACTTGCTCCTAAGTCACATAAGGCTTTGTGTACTACTCCATTACCCATGTCACAAATAATTGTGAAGCATCCCAGATCTTTCTCTTTTTGAGGTAGCTTTCTTGTCAAATCATCACTACTCTCTTTAGTCAATTTTACCGTTTCCACCCCTCCACTCTTCTTCTTTTGGCTAAGAGATCTTTCATAAACTTTGCATAACTTGGCATTTGTTCCAAGGCTTCATAAAAAGGAATATTTATATAAAGCTTTTTGAAAACCTCAAGGAACTTGTTGAACTTGTCATCAAGCTTCTTCTTGGCAAACCTTTGGGGATATGGAATGGGCACTACCGTCTTTGGCACCCCCATTCATCAACTTCCACTTTATTCTTCTTTTCCTTCTCTTCTCTAACTCTCTTCCACTTAGGAACATATGCTTCCTCTTTTTCACTTCCACCATTTTCTTCTTCTTCTACTAACCCTTCTTCCACCTTTCTTTCCTCTTCTTTTTCACCTATTGGAATAGAGTATTCCATATCAATTCTCTCATCCATATCATCAATCTTCTCCTTTTCTACCCCATTTTCTTCACCCTCACAACAAATAGGAGCACTAGGTCCTTCATATCTCTTTCCACTTCTTAACTCAATAGCACTACACCCTTCTCTCAATTGAGCTTCAATCAAATAGGACTTGCATTCACGAGCCCTTTGTCCACATCTTCTTGATATTTCCTCTACTTGCACCTCTAAGCTTTTTATTCTCGCTCCTTGATCTCGACAAATTGCATCAAACTTTTGATTTGTTGCCTCTATATGCCTATATCCTTCACTTCTTATGTTGTCCAACTTTTCGAGTATAAGATGGAGTGTTTCATCAATATACGTAAAATTTCCTTGATGGTAGGATGTAGAAGGCATGGAGTTAATTGATGTATGATGGGGTTGGTAAGTTCTTTCATTTTGGTAGGTGTAAGGATGGTAAGAATATGATGTAGAAGGTTGATTATTTGGTGGATGGTAGGAAGAGTAATTGAATCGATCCATCTTTCTTTCACAAAATCCTGCAAAAAATTTCCAAGTATCAAATTCTCACAATAGTAACCAATCAAAAATAAAAGAAACAACAAACAACCAAACAATCTAGCCGTCTCCCCTGCAACGGCGCCAAAAACTTGTTCGGTGTAAATGAGTCCTCACGCAAGTGTACGTGTTCGCTATTAGCGTGGTAAGCTTGACCAAGTTTTACTATATATCGAACCCAAAGGAGACGGGGACTTGTAAGGAAAATTCGTTGTTTCAATTGGCTAGCTAACAAAGCAATAAAGGGGAAAGGTATCTATCGTCTACTAATGTGTCAAAGAAGTAAACTACCTATCACCTTGGGTTGCAAAGTGAGCAAATGTGAGGGATATGTGCTAGTGTACTATCTTAGGAATTCTCACTATCTTAGGAATTTTATCAAACACTTGATATGCATTGGCCTTAATACAAGAAAGTTTAGGAAAATAGCTCTACTTTCGCAAGAGACTAACTCCGTAATGGCCCTTATTATCATCTACACATGCAAGCATTCATACAATCCATCAATGTCGAGAATTGATCATACAACAACTCAAAGTATTCAAAAGATCAACATATCACTACACTACTCCATAGGAATCATACACTAACACATAAAGGAATTAGCTCATGGCTAATTGAGTAAACATGAGAACAATTAAGCTAGGAACAATCATCATTAAGCAAGAAATGTAAAGTGAATTACCTATTACAATGAAAATTGGAAAGATACAATTTACCTCTAAAATACTAACTAGCAATCCGACAATGGAAATTAAAATTCAATCGGTGAGAATGTAGCCTTAGACCAGACGAGAATGCAGGAATTAATGGATCAACGATCAAAGCGGTAGATCAAAAGTTATCTAAGAATTTGTGAGAAGAAATCTTAAGAAACCCACAAGTAACTACCTCTCTCTCTCTAATCTAAGAATCTCACTATGATTATTAACTAATGTGACTTCCATTCTTCTTGAAAATCTGATCCTTGAAGTATTTATAGTGCCCACAATGCTTGGTCCAAAATGCCCTTCATTAAACGCGTGAAAAGATGAAACCGCCCCCGAAATTGTGTCTTTCCGAACCGTCGCACGAGTCCATGCACACGACCACACGAGTCTGGCTCATGTGAGCACTCGTGTGGCTGGATCTCGCCCGAACCAGAGCCACCTCGCACGAGTGCAGGCTCGTGTGAGCACTCGTGCGAGCCTTCATCGCCCAAACCAGAGGTGTGTCACACGAGTGCAGGCTCATGGTCACACGAGTCTGGCCTGGCTACGCTCGAGCTCGACCTCGACCTCGACTTGTCCGATCGAACCTCGACTTGTCCGATCGAACCTCGACTTCCTCGTTTTCTTCATATCTTGAGTTCTAGAGCTCCGATTGACTCGATTCTTTTTCCGTTGCGACCCTCTCTTCAAACTCTTCGACATGGTATATCATTTGTCTCCATTGGATCAACTAACAATTTCTGGACTTTTATGAACTTGCTCGTCTCTTGCCAATTTTTGCTCGTTTTCACTACAAAACACAACTTTCTAGCCAAAAAGGGTTAAATGCACAAAGTATAGAATTTTAGGGTCAAATATGAACATAAGCACATCAAAACCATAGAGAAATGGATGCAAAAACATACAATTAAGACCCTAATCAGAAAACAAATGAGACCCTTAAACTCAAAGCTCTTGCATTGACAATTTAGATATTGTCCAGCTTCACGATATTCAACCTTATACGTGAAATCCTTCCTAATGAAACCACTTCGAATACATTTCTCATTCACATAAAAATTTTCAACACCAACCTCAACCACATCATCTTCGGGTGGTAGAATTATGTTACAATACACTATTCGTTCGATTTCCTTTTGAAAGGTTTCGAAGATAGCATTTGTGTAGACTTTTTGAACCTGAGCCTCCCAACGGTAAAATGTAATGCATTTTTCACCTTATTTTTTGAATCAAAATCTGCCATAAATTCTTTCTGAATTTTCTTGCCAATTGTCACTTCATATTGCTCCCTGAATTCCTTTAAAGTGGATCTCGAGTGAATAAAATAATTAAAATATGCATGCATACCTTCACTTCTTTATGTAGAAATCATACCAGCCCAAAATATGTGGTTGAAGTATACAGGAACCCATATAACTCTTGTAGCCACTATCTATTTTCAAGAACATACTTCACCAAAAATTCAGCCCAACTAGCCTCAAATTTTTAAATGGTAATATTATCATATATAATTCCTTTAAATTCAACAACATCATTGTTATACTCAGGATTACCCTTGAATTTCAAAATAACTTTGATAAGATATGCCACAAAAAATATCGATGAACAGTGTTTGGTAAGATCTCCCTTAGAGCAATTTTGATACTTTCGAATTTATCGGTGATCATTGCTATCGGATGTACCCCAGTCATAGCCTCAACCCAGTTAGAAAAAAGCCATGTAAATGAATCTGAATCTCCTCGAGTTACCAAAGCACAACCTAGCAAAATGACATTTCATAAAACATTTCGTAATCTACCCTCATCATCAATGTCCATCAAATAAAAAAAAATTATTATCTAGAAGTTGCACTCGAAAAGCGTACGAATAGCCTCTGCATCACCTTCACGTAACCTCAATCTTCTAGTAGCATCTATGAATTTCCTACAATCTTTCAGAAGACATCCAATTTTTCCAGGGCCTCCAGCTTGAACTTCACAAGCGAATGTTCTTGCATGGCCTTATACAGGCTATATCATTGGCCTCCATCTGCCTCCCCATGTGTACACCAATTTTTCGATGGGCGGGCATTAAGATGGACGTATTAGGATCATGATAATGTTATGTGTAGTAACTATTTTTGAAACAAACCACTGACCATCATCTTGCTTTATCGCATTGAGCCTTGTAAGACATCCAATTCTTTTCGAAGTCTTTTGAGTCGAAGGCACTCTTGATTTATCACATGCCATAAACGCATATTTACCTTTACTCAATACTCTCTTTAGAACACTGAAACCACATTTTCATGCAATATTCTTAGTAAGCATCGAACAAAATTTCAAACTATCATAAATCATGCCTATTGTTGGCCCATTTAACACTTCATCATCTTCCAAATCTTGTTGAGTGTCTTATTGAGTGTCTTCATTATAATCTTCATCATCGGTTCCAAATAGTTGATAAAAAACATCATCATCGTTGCCACCATTAATATTATCGGTACTCATTTAAGATTTTGATTAAAGAAAGCTGGGAAGAAAATGAAAATAAAATATGAAAGTAAAATATGAGTAATGGATTAACGAATATGAAAGTTGGGAACAAGAAAATAATGAGTTGAAAACATAAATCAAATTAAAAAAATGTTAGTAACTGGTAGTTTTTTTTTTTTTTTGAATCCATAAAATGATGATTACAAATTAATTATGATGTTTAAAGGTTATATATTGGGAGAAGAAAAACATGCGCATGATGCATGATGCATTAATAAAGTAGTGGTGATAATGGGTTAAAGTTGGCGGTAATTAAATGTGGTCAAAATTAATTAAGGACAAAATTGTAATTAAATTATTTTAATTATTTTTTTATTTTTTAAATTCTGCCCATTTAGCACCTCCCTTAGAAAAAATAGTATATCCCACCTTAGGAATCAAACAACTAACCTCTCCAAAGTAAAATTACGTCCTAGCTGTCAGCCATAATTACTTTTTATACATTTTTAAATTAAATATATTTAATCATTTTTATCAATTAAAATTTCAATTAAATCAGAATCCCCCTCATACATTTAAATTACATATAACTCTGATAATATCATTGAACGCCCGCCCCTCCCCCCCGTCCCCCACCGCTGATGTCTAGTTATAAGGGGAACAAATCCTCTCCATTTACTATTTGGTAAATTTTCTAAATTTTTTTAAATCCACACCAATAACTTTATCAATAGTTTAGATTTTGCCATATCATACAATTTTAAAACGCTGTAATTTTTTCTCTTTCATTAAATTTTGACCTCTTCAACTCAATTAATGCTCTTTTCTCTCTTAAAAAGTACCGCTTCTTCTTCTTTAACAATTCGAACACTGTTCATTTCCATCATTTTTTCTCAATTATGAAGATATATTAATCTAATCATACAGCGGATAGATAACAGAAGAGAAATCAATATTTTTATATGAAAGAAAAGGATCAACAACCTCATTATGAAGTGTATTTTCTTCTCTTTTTTGTACAATTTTAAAAATATTATTATTTTCTTCAACTATGCTAAAATATCTTGTTATTTGATGTTTGGGCAGACATTTATTTTATCAGTTCTTAGCTCTTAGAGTAGAAACAAGATCCAACTATTCCTGTTTCGATCTCCAAAAATTTCTTTATTGTTAATGCCTTGTTCATTGCAGAATATGATGAAGCAAGATTAATTGAAATATGTTTAGAGATATTTGTAAACTTTTACAAGAAATCATTAGAAATTAACCTTTATCTTGTAAATACTACTCTAGATATGGATTTTTTTTTTGTGGTAGTTTAATTCTCTTCATATTTTTTTCTCTATTCTATTCATTTTATATTTGTAGAATTTAATTTAATTTTTCATGTTCTGCAGAAATGAGGTAACCACCGATTATAGCACATATTTTTATTTTTTATATTCTGCTCATTTTTATGTATATATTTTATATATTTATCATTTTTTTGCGTAGGGGATTAAGTAACAGTAGTTTATTATTAACGAGAAGTGATAACATAGAGATGAAGTGGAAGCCTAAAGAAGGTATGAAATTTGATAATGTAGAGTCTGCTTGAATATTTTGGGGTGATTATGGTGGAAAAGTAAGATTTGGAGCTAGAAAATAATACACCAATAAAAGTAAGAAAGATGGTTCCATTACTTCATGCAGATTTGTTTGTTGTAAAGAAGGTCTTCGGAAAGATGATAAAAGAGATTATCTATTTGTGAATCCTTGATTTGAGACTAGAACTAATTGCAAAGCAAAGATGTCCACAAAACACGTTAATGGAAAATTCAGTGTAGAGATTGTGAAAGTACATAATCATGAACTTCAACTCACAAAGACAACCCATATGCTAGCATCTCAACGTAAATTAACTGAAGTTCAAGATCAGGAGATTGATTTAGCAAAAAATTTAGGGCTTCATCAATGAGACTCATTTTTGTTAATGAGTAGACATCTAGGAGGAAGAATGAATCTTGGATACACATGTTTCGATCAAAAGAATTATCTTCGAACAAAAAGGCAACGAAGTTTGATGTATGAAGAAACAGGATGCTTATTATAATATTTTCAGCGGCAGTTGTTGGAAAATCTATCATTTTTTTATACTTACCAAATGCATTCAGAAGAATAATTAAATAATATTTTCTGCGCAGATGCATGAATGCTCATTGATTACGAGAGTTTCGAGGATGTGATTTCAGTAGACACAATATATTGTACTAACCGATTACATCTACCGCTTGCTTTGTTCTCAGGGTTCAACCATTATAGAGGAGCAGTGATATTTGGTGCAACCTTGATGTATGATGAAATAGTTCAGTCTTTAGAGTGGTTGTTTGAAATATTTTTGGAAGCATATAAGCAAAAAAAACAAAAAAACCTGCAAACTATTTTTACTGATCAAGATCAAGCAATGACCAAAGCTTTGTGTGAAGTAATGCCTGACACATATCATGGACTTTGTATATGATATTTAATGGAAAATGGTATCAAACACTTGGGTAACTTGATGAAGAATGACTCTTACTTCATACGTGATTTTAAGGCTAACATGTACAAGTATGTTGAAAAAGTGGAGTTTGAAGAGGCATGAAATAAATTTCTTTCAACGTATAATGTGCAGCAAAACACATGGTTGAAATGAGTTTATAATATTAAGGAAAAATGGGCAGCATGTTATATGAAGAAAATATTTACATTGGGCACACGGAGTACACAAATTAGTGTAAATATGAACTCGAACTTCAAGAGATTCATGAACCCTAGCTTAGACATTGTCCATTTTTTGGACATTTTGAAAGGGTGGTGGATGATAAACGGTACAATGTTGAAATTTCAGTTTGAGTCACGTCACAAAGTACCAAGGTTGCTAGTATTCTCTTGTGTAGCGGCAAGTTGCACAATTGTATACTTACACAATTTTTTATTTGTTTCAAGAAGAGTTTAACCTAAGTCTGGCTGCCTATATAAAGAGCAAGAATAAAAACTTTCCATTGTTTGAGTACATCATTTCAATTGTTGCTCAAGTAGGAGAATGAAAAGTTTCATTTGAACATTGCAATACATCAATTTCGTGCAATTGTAGAAAGTTTGAGACATTTGGACTATGTTTTCATGCCTTGAAGGTGCTTGCTATCATCAAAATTAAAGTGATACCTGATCAATATATTCTCAAGAGATGGACAAAATAAGCAAGAAGTGGTTGTGTCTATGATGTTAAAGAAAATAAAGTTGAGGGAGATGTCAAACTAGTTCCCACACAACGATATAGAGAAATTTGTCATTTGCTTGTAAGGATAGCAACTGAAGCATCTGGAAGTCAGGAAGCGTTCACATTCATATGCGATGTTGTTACGTTGAACAAACAAATAACAATGATTTGTAGCGGGGAAATAAATGTGGATGCTAACACAAATAATGACACAGTGATTGGAAGCTAAAACAAATTGCAACTTGTTGGATTCAAGAAGATAGATGGCAGGAAAGACAAGAAGCACCTAAAAAGTTGGGTTGTAACACAACCGATGAGAAAACAGAAGATAGCAAGTGCTATTAATTCACAGAGTCAACAAGAAAAAAGTGTAATGTTTTTTTATGTAGATGACTGAGTTTATCTATCGCTTCTATATTTTATTTTGTTGCTAATATTTTTTACACATTGATTGCAGGCTAATGTAACTTTTTAAAGTCAAAATCAGTATGGATTACAACCTGGATATTTTCAAGGAATGAACGCGCCTCAAAATCAATTTAATTTCACTAGACTATTGTTGGTAAGAATATTTCACTCTTATCTTATTTATTTAGCTCCAGTTTAATTGGTAATCAATCATCATATTCTAATTAATTATTTTGTATAATACAAGATCCATTTGATCATTCAATTCAGTCACTTAATGACGAAAGAAACAAATAGGCTTTGAGTTTCAGAGTAAAGCGTAAAGCAGCAAAAATATAATGTTCTGAACATCCTATTTTGATGTTTTGCAATCTATGCTTAGTGGTGTTGCTTTGTAGTCTCAGAAAATATGTTTGGAACATTGGTGTTGATTACTGTTGATGTTGCAAAGATATCATATCATGTTTTAAGTATTGATTATGTGAGATTTGATAATATAAATTTAATTGAATTATTAGTGTTCAAGCAAGAGATAAAATGATGCACAATGAGATTATCAATAAATTTTATTGTATTAGTATTGGAATCCATCTAAGCATATAGAATTTATTTTGGAACTTTTCTCAAACACTTAGAAGACACAAAAAAACTCAAGTGAATTATGACTAAATCTAAAAAAAGTTCCAAAATCAACCACTAATGTTATAATACTTGCAGTATATACATTAAAAATTTGAAAATAAAAAATAACTTGAGGACATTGACGAACTTATCTAAAGAACCATATGTATTCATTTTGATATACATGCATTAACTAAATCAAATGGGTAGAAGAGATGTCGTTACATGAAATATTTTGCCTCTAAATTTATCCAATGTTTTCTTAGTTTGGAGAAAAAAGTTTGTAATTTTATTAAATTTGAAGAACTTTGTTTGAGTTGAGAAGAAGAAGTCAAAAAATTTTTAAGAGAGAGAAATGTAAATTAGTTGGGTTGAAGAGGTCAAAACTTAATGAAAGAGAAAGAAACAATACTTTTTTAATAGAGGTAAATGGGCATTAATTGAGTTGAAGAGGTCAAAATTTAATGAAAGAGAAAAAAAGTACTTCGTTTTAAAATTGTGTGATGTGGCAAAATCTAAACCATTGATAAAGTTAATGGTGTAGATTTAAAGAAATTTAGGAAATTTACCAAATAGTTCATGGAGAGGATCTGCTCACAGTTATAGGTCATTATCGTTTGACCACTCCTCTCATCATCATCAAACACCAATATAATTGTGAATATTACTGGTGTTGTTGGAAAATTAATTCTCTAAAGGGCAAACGAGAAATAAAATTTAAAGTAAAACGATAATAAACAACATAAGCAGCTAACGTGAAAAACTCCAAAATTGGAGAATATCCTAGGCCAAATGAGAAAATATTATTGTATGAAATTTTTTTACAATCATAGTGATATCCCATCTCTTTACCGACATTTGTATACTATTTCAATTTTACATGACTCTCATCTTTCACTCGATATGAACTTAACTAGAGTAAAAAACACTTAGACTTTTTAAATAACTTTAAAAAAATTTCTTCTCTTTGTTTACAACAAACATGAGATAAAAATAATTATCGTTTATTTAACAATATCTAGTCCAATAATCTTAAAAGAAATTTCATTGTCTTCACCGACAGTCATGATCCTCAAAATCAGAGAATCTATTGATAGGCGAACTACTCGGGTTAATTACGAGATTAACTGGCCAATGCTAAGAAGGTCGCCGACCTGCTTAGGAGATACGTCTCCAGCTTTGACCAAAGTCAACCTGGAGAAACTCTCCCGGATGCCCTATAACCAAGTCAAATGGCTGACCAAAACCAAGAGAGAGAAGCTCACGAGGTAGCTCGCCCATTTGTGGGTAGCTCGCCCGTATCCAGGAAGACGAAGTTGAAGTCCACCTTAACATTGCTCCAAAATCACAAGTGAAGCTCGCATAGAAGCTCGCTCAGGCTCGAAGTACTTACATTAGTCATATAGGAAGCAAGTAGTAATGTAGTTGGGCGAAACCGTGTAAAGGAAGCATAATAGTGAGTAAAGACAAGTGTCAAGGACACTTGTCAGCACCTAAATCTAAGTAAGCTCACAAGGAGTCATCTCACTACATGCAAACCTATAAATAGGTCTCCAACATGTATTTTCTCTCTCTAAGTTTCATAATCCACACACTACTTTCTCTCTCTAGCTCTCACACTTTCTCTCTCTACATTATAACTCAAGAACACTTATCTTGATTATTTTGGTGCGATTTCTAAGTTGATTAACAGCCATTAATCATTCCGTTAACAAAATCCACCAACAGAATCATCAGTCTCAAACTTGAGAACACCCAAGTCCACCATATGACCAGACATCAATGCACATGTGATCCCATTAATATCATCACACCTCATTCATGGTAGTTGGACATGCCATAAGAATGTTCATGCCTTCTCAATCAGAGGACATCATCTTTTATCACAGTGTTGGTTCTAGAGTTAATTGCCGCATCCACTCTACCTTAATTAACTTGACCTTGACTAAGAATACTTTGTTTAACCGCTCTACCTTGATCACCTCCATTTTGAGAAAGAACGGTTTCTGTAACCCAATTATACCAACTGATTGCTACTTTCATATTTCTCCATGTTAAACTTCATAAGACTCAAAGTCCTTCCCATACTATATTTCCACCCATTATCAAACAGCAAACTCACAAGAAAGTCTTGAATCTTTTTCATGATTTCGTTTATGATGTGGAAGATCAGACAATGTTGTAACTAATAGAGTTTACTCAAAATATCGAGAGACTAGACTCTGATACAAGTTATTTGAGAAATTAATTTTTGAAAGGACAAACGAAAAATAAATGAAGAAATCAAAATAACAATCAACAATAATAGAATTTAACATGAAAAGTTCAAAATCTGAGAAAAACCGTGGGCCACGAGAAAAATATTAAGCTATGAAAAAATCATAAAATCTCATATATACTCCTTCTTTCACCCAACATCCTAAACTATCACAAATCTGCATGACTCTCACCTTTTACTCGAAAAGAATTTAACTAGAGTCAAATACAAGACTAAAGTATATTGGCTAGTGCATTTACAAACAAAATATCTGGGCTTCTTAGATAACATTAAAAAGTCTTTCCCCCTTTGTTTATAACCATGTATGACAAAAATATTCTTCTATTTTAATAAAGCCCAACTCCGACATGTATTTCTCCTTATGATCCCCTCAACTTATTAAAATTGCAGAATCTATAGTTACATGAGAACGTGAGACATACAAAGAAACTAATCAAATGGATATTCTACATCATCCAAGAGAAATTCGTTGGATTTTTAATATTGATTCTACATGTAGTTTGATTAATATATAACGTGCGGTGATTCTTTTGCTTCAGTACATGTCCGATGAGGGATTTTCTTATAATATATATATTAATGAACAGTTGTCAGATGGTAATGAGGTCTTTTGATTATGTATTCCTCTTACACTTGATAGTAAAATCTTGAGACATTTAAATATATTTTGTCATTTTTTGAAATAAAAGTCAATTGATGTTGATTGTGGTGAGTTTTTCAACATCATGTAATATTAAATATGTATAATTTCTAAGAAATGGCTATAAATCGCTCATGTCAATAAGTGGACTTTATCATGTTTGGGAACCATTATCTAATTGATGTCTTTAATAATGCGACAGATACTCAATTGATTGAAATTAATAGAAGATTCAAAGATAAGACAATGTAACTTCTGACACGTGTTTTCCAACACTTACTTCTCAAGTATAAGAAGCTCGTGTAGTACTAGTAAGTGCCCGGTTAAATTATCAATCCAATGGGATTAGTGACAAGTGTATCTCTAATACTATGTGTCGGTGCTCAATTGTAGTGTGAATCGATTTGTTCCCTAATTACCTAAAATAACAATCTAAAATTAAACGATGAACTAGATAAAAGCAATTTAAAATAAAACTCAAGAATTCACAAAAATAGCCAACTAAAATAACAAGCAAGTAAAAATCAACAAAGATAACAAGATGAGAAAGATGTGTTCGTTTGTTTTTCCTTATGGGGTAATCGATTAACGGTTCAATAAGTTCATTTATCCCTTTTGTTGGTTAGAGATAGGAGCAATCACGTAAAATAACACATTAAACCGTATTGGATAAGCCTAGGAATAACACGTTAATTAAGCATGTAGATTGTTATAAGAATAGTTCACCCTTTCCCACCCGGGTAATCACACGAGCCTAAGAAAATCCTAAAGTGCTTTTCCACTCATATACTAAGGTGCCCCACCTTTTGTCCCCTCACTAATTACCTAAATGTTAATTCAAGCAATTAATGTAGATTAATGGACTTCTAATGAAAATTACCCAACTCTCGTTGCGATAATCCAATATACACTCAATCACCCAATTAAACTCAAACTCATACGAAATAAAATGTCTATTGTTGGTCCCTAAAGAAGACTTTGAGTCTTCTTGTTTTGAAAACAACTGACTTTACAATCAGCTAAGTGCGCAGTGATTTTGTGTGCGGAAACGTTTTAAATTAAATCCTTTTAATGAAAACCTTTTATTTAGTGCAGCAAGTAGGAGCAATTAAAATAAAGCAGATAAAAACACAATATTTATAGTGGTTCGGACCAACTGTCCTACATCCACTCTCCTCAATC
>JAPKLY010000344.1:484082-496295 GCA_026898435.1 Prunella vulgaris | reverse complement strand
CCTGACTTAGGCCTTGGTTCAGTTTACCTGAATCCTGTAAGTCCGAAGCAAAAAGGTAACACATACTGAGCTGAATGACCTATCAGGCTGTGCTGAATGCACATAGGACCTGCCTTAGGCTGTGGTTCAGATTACCTGAATCATGTCAGTCCAAAGCAGAAAGGTTATTTATGCTATGGGACAAGAGACAAAAAGAATGTCAGTAAGACTCCATTAAGGCACACGTTCGTACTGAGTTATTGCAAGAGACTCAGAGCATTGAATGTACGAGGAAGGATAAATGTCTGAAGGCCAACTAACCGTTATAGCGGAGAGCCAATGATCTTTCGACACATAAGCACGGAGTCTGCGCATCATTTAATGCGTCTCAAAAGGTTGCAGGTGATGTGACAACTTGCCAGAATAAGCATGGCGGGTAGGTCGAACAGTATTTCTAGCCTGCAATCTACCTAAAATAGGAAAGATTTGATTAGATCTCCTCCAACGGATCTATTTTGAATCTTGCCTATAAATATGGAGAACCTTGCACCCATTCAAGGTTAACGGGAAATTTCCAAGAGAACTCTCAAGAATCCAAGAACACAAAGCATATCTTAAACAACACTCTGCAATTAAATTTCCCTAGTGTTGTAGTAGGATTCGCTCTGTATTTGCTTAGATCGATAGCTCTAATATTTAGCACTGATTTGTATTGCTAGAGCTATCTTAGTTGGAAACCAGAATACCAAACCTCTCAAAGTGTGAGATAGGTTGTTTAGAAGGACTGGGACTTGTAAAACGCCCAGGGGTCAGTTCCTAAGAGAGGAAGTTGGCTATTCGTGTCCCTTGGCACGTAAAACCCAAGTACCTATCCTCAGGGTTTTGAGGATAGCTTCCTGTTAAATCAGGTCGTGGACGTAGGAGTTGGTTTTCTCCGAACCACGTTAAAAAGTCCCCTGTGTGCTGATTTACTGTTTTGTTCAGGATCATAAATGTCATCATATTAAACTGAACATACTGCATTGGTTTTAACTTCAGGACTGAATCAATCATCCTGAATCTGAATACTGTGCACTCAGCCTTAACCACCTATTTACTAAGCAACTCAGAGAAAACGTTTTCAGAAACTAAAACGAGTAGAATCTAAGGGCTCACTTTCCGCACGTACTTTGACTCACTGAGATAGTTGTCCAACTGACTCGCTTCCGGGCAATCAGTAGGTTTGTTATCTCTACTGAGTCTCCGGGCACTTTACTCTTACTCTGCTTATCTGACTCGTTACTGAACCGTCCCTGCTGCCCCTGCGGACATTCAGCATACTGAGTACTTCAGGGATTCCTGACTGAGTACGTTGGAGTATTTTTCTGAGTCTTTCAGAAAAATCTGACATCAGTGTATCCCCCCCCCATACACTGATCTAACTCGTTTCGGGACCAACAAGTGGTATCAGAGCGGTGGTTCAAAAGATCACTGACTTTGTTTATCAACAGTTTCTGAGGAGAAACTTTTGGTGGTCTACTGAACTGATCTTGTTTCTGAAAAACTGCATATCATGGCATCCGGTTCCAAACGCCTCGAGGGCAATCTTCCTGAATTCTCTATTGACAACTATGATTATTGGAAATTCAGGGTTCTTGCACATCTCTATTCTATCCATGATCAGATGCCACAGGTGATTGAACATGGGCCAATCAGATTTATGAGAAATCTTCAGACGACTTGGCCTGTTGCTGGCAATGTCCCTGTTCCAGCCGCCGGAGATGAAGAAGTGGAGAGGTCCGCGCTTAATTCTGATCAGATTAAGCAAATAGGACTGGATAATGTTGCCAAAAACATTATACTCCACACCGTTTCTTACGAGAACTCGGTCAGGCTGATGCATCTGAAAACAGCTAAAGAAATCTGGGATACTCTGAGGGAGATGAGCGAAGGTTCTGAAAAGATTAAAGAAAACAAGAGAGATCTTGCAATCAGGAAGTTTGAGGCCTTCAAGATGCTAGAGGGAGAGTCCATCGATCAGATGGAAGCTCGGTTCATTAAGATGATGAACGAGCTAGCAACCCTTGGGAAGGAGTTTCCCAAGAGGGAGGTGTCTTCTAAAATCCTGAACTGTCTCCCTGAAAGATGGGACACAGGAGTAATTTTGTTGAAAAACACTCAGGACCTTACAAACATTACTCACTCACACCTATTCTCTGAGTTAAAGGCTCTGGAATTTGACCTTAATAAGAGGAAGAAGATGGGTGTTATCAGTGAGGAAGTTGGTGAGGAGAAGACATCTGAAAAGGAAAAGAGCGTGGCTCTTAAAGCTACTCCTGAGCCTGAAACTGGATCTGGCTCCAAGTCTCTGAAAGAGATGAACAAAGATGAGCTAGCCTTGGAGTACAGCCTGATGGCACGGCGATTCGAGAAACTGAACTCTCGTTTTGGCAGGTATAAGAAATTTTATACTGACACCCGTGATCGCAGGTACTCCAGCCCCAGGAGATCTAGCCCCCGGAAAGAAGAAAGAAGAGGCTCAGATTCCAGGAGGGATCGCAATGAGCCTGAGCGACGCAGAGATGAAAAGAGGAGAGAGGATGAGTCCAGAAGATCCAGCTCCAAATCTGAAAAATCATCGGGGAGCAGGAGGGAATCCTCTGATAAAAGGTACACTGACAAGAAACTTTCATCTGACGCAGATCAGTGCTACCACTGCAAAAAGTCCGGACATTATCAGTATGATTGTCCGGAGCTCAGTGCTCGAGAGCGAGAAGATCGAAGAGCCAAAAGAGAGCTCAGGGCTTCAGACCGAAGAGCGTTGTTAGCTGAGGATTCCTCAGAATCAGATGGCCCTGGACGCCGGTCTCCTGAACTCTTTTCAGATGAGGAGTATGATGACCTCTGCCTGATGGCAGATGATGAGGTATGTTCTTCTGCCTCTTCTCCTGATCACGCACCTGAGTTTAGCTCAGATTCAGCAGGAGAACTCGACCTTCAGCTCGCCCTAGAGCAATTGATGGTTGACTTCTCAAGGCTGCAGGAGACTCATACTCACACAGTGAATGTGAACGCACAACTGAGTGAGAAGAACGATCGGTTAACTGAGTCTCTCAGAGTAAGAGATACTGAGGAAGCCCTCAGATTAGTACATCTTCAGGAGGAGTTACTTAATGCTGAGAATAAGCATGATGAAGCTCCACTGGAGGTAGAAAGACTGAAGGGTGTCATCAGCTCGCTGATTGAGACTCGTGATACTGATTTGTTCCTTGCTCAGGAACAACTGACAATTGAGCGAATTGCTTTAAGAATGATGCTCGAAACTGAGTGGCAAGCTCGTCTTTGTGCTGAGCAAACTGCTTGGGATCTTGAGCTGATTTCAAAAGATAAAGCTCATTCAGAATTAGTGCTTCAATACACCACTGAAATTGAGACCCTGAAAGAAACCAATGGGCATCTAGAAATCAAGCTGAAGAAGTTATACACATCTACCCAAGTGGTTGATGAGTTAACAAATTTCTCTCAGCTGACTGATGGTGCTAAAGCTGGGTTAGGCTATGGTGCCTCAAAAGACCCAAAGGGCAAGAAAAAGAGAGGTGCTTCAGGGAGCAACTCTCAGAAAAAGTTTGTCCCTGCCCTAACTGATGACAAGAGCTTCAGTGTTGCTCATCAGAACAAAGGCAAAGGGAAGGAGAAAATGCCTGCTGAACCTGTCAAGCAAAGAACTGAGAAACCAAGACAAAAACCTAAGGAAAATGTCAAAGTTTCTCATTCTGAGTCTAGGAGGACAGACCAAAGGAACTCCAAGGTCCAACTTAGGAATCCTCAAACTGGGAAGAACTTTGTCCCTAGCACTTCTCAGGCTCAGCCTAGAAATGCTCAGAACAAAAGGAACTCAGGACAAAGGAGACCTCAGGCAAGACCTAGGGCTACTATGGTTCAGACTCCTCAGACAGGGCACAGAACCCATCAGGAGCGTCCCAATTCTCTAAGAAGAAGGACAAACCAGGTGGTTTCTGAAAGGCAATGGAGACCTGACTCCAGAAACTCTCAGACCAGACCTCATGTGCCAAGAGGTCAGGCCAGAGCTGCTCCTTCTCAGGACAAACTTCAGCCCAATGCATCCAGGTCAAGAAGTAACAGGAGGCCCACCCCCAGAAATCAAACTAGGGCTCCTGTATCTCAGACTGACACCCATACACCCTCAACTTCCCAGGCACAAAGGAAGAAGAGAACTGTGTATGTTGACATTTCAGGGAAACAGGTCTACACTTCTGATGCTGTCAGAATTGTCAGACAAATCTGGATCCCGAAGGGTATGGCTGACTCAGTAGGACCCAATACGAGATGGGTACCTGAGGCCTGATTCTTTTCAGGTCACTGCGGGCTACAAAAAGAGGAAGGAGGATCTGATGGACTGGTACTTGGACTCAGGATGTTCCAGGCACATGACCGGATTTCGTGATCTCCTTCAGGATTATGTAGCTCAAGATGGCCCGCAGGTAACCTTTGGTGATAACTCTAAGGGTTTCACCAGAGGATTCGGAACCCTTGTTATTAACTCTGTCCGCGTTATGAATGTATCATATGTTGAAGGACTGAGACATAACTTACTCTCGGTTAGTCAGTTTTGTGACCGAGGATATAGTGTAGAGTTTACATCTAACATGTGTCTCGTAAAGGACAAATCTACACTGCAGGTTCTGATTACAGGAGTCAGGAGGGGCAATGTATATTTTGCTGATTTCAAGAGCAGCCCTCCTGAAACCTGTCTGGTCGCTAAGAGCTCCTCTGAGCTCAGTTGGCTCTGGCATAAACGTCTGAGTCACTTAAACTTCAAGATTATTAACAAAATCTCTAGACTCTCTCTTGTAGATGGTCTGCCAAATGAAGTTTTTAGCAAAGACCACGTGTGCGGAGCGTGTCAGGAAGGCAAGCAAACCAAAGCCTCATTCAAAGTGAAGGAAGCCTTCTCTACTGACAGAGTGCTTCAGCTCCTGCACATGGATCTCTTTGGTCCAGTAACTCCTGTCAGCATAAATGGTAGGAAATATACCCTTGTTGTTGTTGATGACTATTCCAGGTACACATGGGTTATTTTCTTGCTGAACAAAAAGGAGACACAGGTCAAGCTTCCTGAGTTACTCAAGCAATTGAGTACTGAACAGGGTCAGAGCATTGTCAGGATTCGATCAGATCGAGGAACCGAGTTTATAAACTCTATTATAACTGACTTTTGTACTGACCATGGTATAACTCATGAGACTTCTGCAGCTAGGACCCCTCAGCAGAATGGGGTAGCTGAAAGGAGGAATCGTACCCTGAAGGAAGCTGCCAGGACCATGTTGGCTGAGTCAGGACTGCCCAAGAAGTACTGGGCTGAAGCAATCAACACTGCTTGCTACACTCAAAACCGATCTATGCTGAACAAACAACATGCTCAGACACCCTATGAAACTTGGAACAAGAGGAAACCTCGCATCTCTTATTTCCATATTTTTGGGTGTAAGTGTTTCATCCTGAACAATGGAAAAGACCAGCTGAAAGCCTTTGATAGCAAATCTGATGAGGGAGTTTTCTTAGGATACTCCTCAGTCAGTAAAGCTTTCAGGGTATATAACTGTCGGACCCTTTGTGTGGAGGAAACACCTCATGTTGTGTTTGATGAGACTGTATCAGTGCATAGGAAACAGGTTCCAAGTCCTGATACTGAGGGAATTACCAAAAGGGTAACAAGGCTGAATCTGAAGAATCCTGAATTCAAGATCAAACTTGTCAGTGCTCCCAAGGGATGGGATGATGATGATGATCAGGATGGACTTCAGGCCAACCCTCAGCAAGCCCCTGCCTCGGAAAATGTTGAGTCTCAGACGGAGGGACAGACTCAACCTGAGGTACGTACTGTCGGTGATGATGCTTCTGCACCTGAGACAGTTACTGAGTCCAACACTGTAGGGGAAAACAATTTCTCTGATATTTGTCAACCCTCAGGAAATGACTCAGTATCCCCTGTTCTTGCTCGTTCCGCTTCTTTGCCTATTATTATTGAGACTAATGTTTCAGGATCAGGCAATGGAACATCAGTAGCTCCCAGTGCCCCAGTCAGCAGGAGACGATGGCTAGATGATCACTCATTGGCTGATATCATTGGAGATATCAATGAGGGGGTCAGGACGAGGTTGTCCTTTGGTGAAAGCGCTATGTTTTGTTGCTTTCTGAGTAATCAGGAACCTACAAGCATAGAAGAAGCTCTAGCTGATCCCAACTGGATCCTAGCCATGCAGGATGAGCTCAATCAGTTTGAGCGGAATCAGGTTTGGGAGTTAGTAGATAGACCTAGGCGTCAACATGTAATTGGCACCAAATGGGTATTTAAGAACAAGAGGGATGAGAAGAATGTTGTGGTCAGAAATAAGGCCAGGCTTGTAGCAAAAGGTTACTGTCAAGCTGAAGGTATCGACTATGATGAAACCTTTGCTCCAGTCGCAAGATTAGAAGCAATCAGGTTGTTTCTGGCTTATGCAACATTCAAGAAATTCAAAGTGTATCAGATGGACGTAAAGAGTGCTTTTCTGAATGGTGTACAGAATGAGGAAGTGTATGTTGAGCAACCTCCTGGATTCGAAATCGGTAATAAAGTATACCATCTGAAGAAAGCCCTTTATGGCCTAAAGCAAGCTCCGAGAGCTTGGTATGATACATTATCCCAATTCCTGATAGACCACGGGTTCGTGAAAGGAACAGTGGACAGGACCCTCTTCCGGATCACCGAAGGGGAAGACATTCTCTTGGTTCAGATTTATGTGGATGACATAATATTTGGATCTCCTAATCTGAAGCTTTGTGAGAAATTTTCCAAGCTGATGACTGGGAAATTTGAGATGTCAATGATGGGAGAAATGAATTTCTTTCTGGGTCTCCAAGTCAGGCAAACTGACTCCGGAATTTTCATCAATCAGTCCAAGTATGCGAGGGACTTGATTCAGAAATTTGGAGTTCAGTCCAGCAGAGTCTCACGCATTCCCATGAACACAAATGAGAAGCTGGAGCCTGACAAAGAAGGAGCCTCAGTAAATCAGACTGAATATAGGGCACTGATAGGATCTTTATTATATCTGACTGCTAGTCGTCCTGACATCACTTATGCAGTTGGAGTTTGTGCAAGGTATCAGTCTGATCCAAAGAAGAGTCATTTAGAGAGTGCCAAAAAGATTCTGAAATACCTAAGAGGTACAGTCAACTTAGGACTTTGGTATCCCTCTGATGACAACCTAGAACTGACTGGCTATTCAGACGCTGATTATGGAGGCTGTAGACTTGATAGGAAATCAACTACAGGCACATGTCAGTTTCTAGGGAGTAAACTGATCTCTTGGTTTTCTAAGAAGCAAACCAGTGTTGCAACGTCTACTACTGAAGCTGAGTATATGGCGGCAGGCAGTTGTTGCTCTCAGATTCTTTGGCTGAAACAACAACTGAGAGACTACCAAGTTGAGGCCACTGAAGTCCCAATTTATTGTGACAATAATAGTGCCATTGCCATATCCCAAAACCCAGTCTTACATACAAGGTGTAAGCATGTAGACATCAGGCATCACTTTATCAGAGATCATGTCGAGAAGAAAGACATCAGGATGGAGAGAGTCCCTACTGAAAAACAGAGAGCTGACATCCTGACTAAGGCTTTGCCTGAAACTAGGTTTGTTGAATTATCAGTAGAGTTAGGACTCCTTGACCCAGGCTTAGGTGATTCAGTTTGAATCTCTGATAAGAATGCACAAAGTCAGGGGGAATAACTCATTTGAACTCAGGATGAAGGGAACTCCGAAAGAATATGGATGGTTGTAGGGGGAACATTCAGTACAAAATGGATGATCAGTTTAGACTGACTAAGATTCAGGACACAGAATTCAGGGCTTGTCATCCTGATAGACCAACAAGTGGTATCAGTCAGAATGCTAATCTGACTGACTGGTATGTTTCCTGTTTATTGTCTAAGTCATCTAATGTTGCGTGCATTATCCTTTTTACTGTGCTGCCTTGTCAAATCAATTTAAATTGCCAAATGATCTCAGCCGTTTGTTTTTAATATTCGGTTATTATTTAATTCAAATTGTTTGAAATAAATACGGACATGCTCTAATGTGCATTTAATGCACTGTGGGCGGGAACAGTTATCAATGAAATTTTGACCAATTATCTTTGAAGAACCGAAAAGGCAAAATACTTTTTACTGCTCAAATCATGTCCATTGAATTCCATAGATCACAATTTTCTAAACCGTCTGATTAAAACCGTATTTCTTTCTATAAATAAGAGAAGATCGTGTTGACAAAACTTTTATGCACCCAATATTTTCCTAACTTATCTTCTTTAAAAACCGACTTCCTTCAAAACTCTCAAAATCTTCCATGGCTACACCCTCAGCAGATACCTTCTTTGGAAACCTTTTCCATCTAAGGAATGAAATACACTATGAGCCTTATGGGGATTTTTCCTCTAACCACCCCGATATTATGCCTGTACGAGACATTTTTGAGAATGCAGGTCTTCTGCAGTTCGTCACTGCAAAGCCACAAAGGCTCCACCCCAGACTCGTTGCCGCCTTCTACCTGAAGATGGCAAAGAACAAGGTCTCCCAGGAGTGGGAAACTTGTATTCCCTTGACCGCCTGTGAGAAGGGAAAGAATGGTAAGGAGGAGATGGTCAGGAGATGGGTCACCTTCAACTTAAGGGAGAAGATTAAGGAGGTTTTTAATCTTCCCAACAAAGGACGAAGCCCAGTGGAGTATGGGTTTGGGAATGAGAAGGATTTTCTCCAGTCCCTGTGTGATGGAGATGTCGTGCTGAAGTCCGGCCTGAATAAATCAGTCTTGAGGACTGAGAGCCGTCACTTTTTCGACCTGACGAGTCAGGGAGTGATGGGCATTGCTGGAGGATTGGAGCAGATCTCCAGACCGAAGCTGTTCACGATGATGGCTATTTCTGACGCCCCTCTGCATAATTTTGACTGGGAGGGTTACTTCCTCCAAATGCTGGTGGGTGAGACCAGCAAGATTAAGTACACGTCAGAGGGGCAGGCGACTTTTGAGGCCAAGATGCATTTCGGCACCAAGATATCCATGCTCTTGGAAACTCTGGATCTCGGTGATGTGGATCAGGCTCAGTCACTCGAGATCCCAGCGAAAATCCATCTCTTCAGAACATATTCCGATGATGCTGGCATAAGAAGAAGGCCACGGACTCAGAAGAAGAAGGCCCAGGCGAGCATGACTGGGAAAGTCCAGGCTCAGGCAGGCAAATCTTCAGAGTCTGATACAGCAAAGCCAGCGGAGGATAAATCCGAGACCCTCAGACCCAAGCAACAAAAGCTGACATTTCTCTACTCTGGGTCAGCAGGGAAAAAGAAGAAGGTTCTGGAGATGCAATCTGCTGAATCTGTTGAGAAGGAATCAGCTCAGGCGCAGGATTCTGCTGAAGCTGTTGAGAAGGAACCAGCTCAGGCGCAGGCTGTTCCTGAACTTGCCCCGATTGCATCCCCTGAACCCAACGAGCTGATTCTTACTATTGCTGAATCCTATCAGACTTTGGGTCAGGAAGAGCCTGCTCAGGAAGGAGGAATTGAGCAAGAGGCTGCTGAACCAGTTCAGACTGAAGCACCATGGCCCTTCCCTGCACCCGAAGTAAACAGTCTATCAGATTTTGAAATAGTTGCAAGGGGAGAGGCTGCTGAAATGGTGGAAAGGAGATTCCCTGATCTTACTGAAGCTCAGAAGGAGGCAGTTGTGCAACTCCGCACATTTGCCATGATCAGAAATGCTACATGGGCAGAGCTCAGCCAGCTAGGAGAATCCAGAGGATGGGACTGCATTGCAGATTTAGAAGCTGCCCTCTTTGATCACTTTGGTGTTAACTCTTTACATCAACTGATCAAAATGGCAGACTTTATGAGAACGGTTCGCAACATATATCCTGAGCCCGAGACTCAGTTGGCTGAAGTGAAGGGAAAGGAGAAGGAAGCGGAAACGGAGGTGATTGTGATTGCTGATGACGATCAGCAAGGTGGCATTGAGGAAGTCAGTGCACCGGCCGATGATGCACCCCTTGGACCCGGGGCAGCGGAGGCTTCAGGAGAGGGTCGAACAGGTCTTATCCGAGTTCGAGGAAACTGGATCACCCCAGCGGCTATGTTCACTGAAAATTCCTCACGAGCTCTTTCGAATATGCACAGAAGGGTAATTCTCGTAGAGCGAAAGGCAATCAGGGTTGATAAAGATTCCAGAACTCTGTATAAAAAGATGAAACGGATAGACAGAGACCTGAATGAAATGGCCACTGATGTGCATGCAGCAATTGATTTCTTTGGCGAAGCTCGGACTGAAATCAATGTAGAACTAACTGCCATTTCAGAGCAAGCCAAGGATGCCATTCAGAACTGCAATCAGATGGTTTCAGATGTGCAGACTCAGCAGGAGACTAAACTTGCCAACTTTCTGGATCAATAATTGTCTGAAAAGGTTGATCAACTGGTTGAAGAGAAATTGGTCAAGTTAAGAACTGATCTGAAGGAGGACCTGCTGAGGGAGTTGTCTGCACAGGAGAAGAAGAAATTTGCATCTGCCCTAGACTCAAGGTTGCAGAACTTCGAAGGTCGACTGAAGGCTGAACACAATTCAGCCGTTGATCAGCTCAGTATCGGCCTAAGAGGGATGGTGGGGCAGATTGGGCAATTGCAGGTAAAGCAGACTGGGATGGACAGTCAGTTCAATCTTTTGGCGGAGTCAGTAGATGAGGTTGTCAGACGTATTAATGACGATGATGCCAAAAAGGGGGAAGAAGGGAAGAAGCAAATTGCCACTACTGGCAAAGCTAAGAAGAAGAACTTTCCTCTGGAACTGAAGGCTGCGGATAGAAAAAGGACTAGATCCGTAGCCGCCATCGAAACTGCTGAAGGCTCAGATCCGAAGAAGTTGAGATCCTCTGAAGATCCGGCTCTCGAGCCTTTGTATAAGGAGATGGAGGAACAAGTAATGCCATCTGGGCTGACTACTCAGAAGAAATTGGTGATGACTGATGCTGAAAAGATAGCAAAAATGAAAGAAATTTCGATGATCAGTCAGATCCAGCGCCTAAAAGAATCTAATGAGTATCTGACTTCCCAGGTCCAGAAGAAGAAATCTGTATCATCTGGATCTCGGACAAAGACTCAGAGGAAGATTGTGGTCAGTCCAGATCAAAGTCATCCTCCATCGAAGTTTGTTGAAGACTTCATTCCGATTGAGTTGCTGGAGGTTTGGATTCCGATCCGGAATAGGTGGGCATACCTATTCTATGTGGTGGGGTTATGGGACGATCAGACTGAAGATAAAGACGTCATACTCCATCACTGGATGGCACAGGAGCATCCTGATCTATGGGCTGAAATCATCAGACATGCTGACACTGAAGGTGTTGAGATCGCTCCTCCGGAATTCATTAAGTATCCTCCTCCACTCTTTAGGAATTCTAAGCAACTGGACCGGAAAGCAATTTCTGAAGAAGTCGTCAGAGTAGGACGAGCTGCCGGGGCCATTGCTGATCGGAACAGGATGAAGCAGGTCCTGAATCGAGTACTGGAGATGTACGAGATTCCACTGACTGCTTGGAATAAGGATGAAGATTAGTTCAGGAGTTAGTTGTTCAGGAACTTTGTAATAGCTTCAGGATACTTGTATTTTTTTCTCATCAATCAATGAAGTTATTTATGTTTCCTGAGTACAACTTCTTGTTGACTCCTGAATTTACTTTTCTGAATTCTTATCAAGAACTATACTAACCCATTCCTTGTTTTCATCTTATAGACTAAGTACCTAGTTCGTCAGGTGGTACTGAGTTATTCTCATTGACTAAATCAGTTGATTGTATAGATGAATAGGAATTTGCTTAAGGGTTTTGGCATCATCAAAAAGGGGGAAATTGTTGGGACAATCTGAGTATTTTGATTAGATCCCAAAACCCCTGATGAATTTGCCTAAGTATAGTGTTCAGGATAAAATAGTTCAGGATAGTTAGGTTAGAGATTCAGTACAGAAGGATCGTGCTGAAGACTGAAGAATATTGGAGTCGACCCAATTTACTGAAGTCTGAAGCATAAACCATTCTGAAGAAGTCAGTCAGTCTCGCTGAAGATTGTCTGGTCTGAAGCTGAAGATCGAAGCCTGCTGATCCATCCTGAAGTCAATCCTGAAGTACCATTGTCTGATGTTTCTACTGAAT
>JAPKLY010000344.1:437997-477549 GCA_026898435.1 Prunella vulgaris | reverse complement strand
CTCGGAGGGGTATCACATATGAAAGTATAGATATGTCATGCATTTAAATATTTTACGTCCCTTTTATTTAATTTTGAACATGTATGAACCCCACTGAGCTTGTTGTTTTGCTCACCCCTTTAAAATTAATATTTTCATGTTTTCGAGCTTGAGGGGTTGCAGTAGGGATTGTGGTGATAGTGGACGGGATCAATTACGGTCTATATTTTTAATGTTATCTAAAAGTGTGAATTTGAGGAAATATAAATATGTATTACTCTTTTTAAATTTTTGTTGTAATTTTCCAGTAGGAGAGACATTTTCCTTATGAAAGAGTTATTAAAAATGTCTTTTAAAAAGTTATAAGATGAAAACTTCAAAATTGTATCTTCTTGCATTCTATAATTTTTTTTTTAATGAAAAGGTCCAATAACTTCATTTTCAAAACTTAGCAAAATAATTCTTATTTTATTTTATTCTCATATTTATATGAAATTGAGTCCTTTATCTTAATTTAAGAAATATTAGTTATTAAATAGTCCCTTAAGTTTTAAATTTTAATAAAGAAAAATGGTTCACGCCTTAAATTATTTTCTTCCAAACCTTTTAAATTAAAATTTTACTTTTTGAAAAATGGGGTGTGACATTTCTAAGAGTTCCTCCGAACTTAGTTGGCTTTGGCATAAGCGCCTTAGTCATTTATACTTCAAGATTATTAACAAAATCTCTCATCTTTCTCTTGTAGAGGGTTTACCTAATGAAGTTTTTAGCAAAGACCACGTGTGCGGAGCATGTCAGGAAGGCAAGCAAACCAAAGCTTCATTCAAGGAGAAAGATGCCTTCTCAACTGACAGAGTGCTTCAGCTCCTGCACATGGATCTCTTTGGTCCGATTACTCCTGTCAGCATGAATGGTAGAAAATATACCCTTGTTGTTGTTGATGATTATTCCAGGTACACATGTATTTTCTTGCTGAACAAGAAGGAGACTCAGGTCAAGCTTCCAGAGTTACTCAAGAAATTGAGTACTGAATAGGGTCAGAGCATCGTCAGGATCAGATCAGATCGGGAAACGGAGTTTATTTACTCTTATATAATTTATTTCTGTACTGACCTTGACATTGCTCATGAGACTTCTGCAGCTAGGACTCCACAGCAGAACAGAGTAGCTGAGAGAACGAACCGGACCCTGAAGGAAGCTGCCCGGACCATGTTGGCTGAGTCAGGACTGCCCAAGAAGTACTGGGCTGAAGCAATCAACACTGTTTGCTACACTCAAAACCGATCTATGCTGAACAAACAACATGCTCAGACACCCTACGAAACGTGGAATAAGAGGAAGCCTCGCATCTCCTATTTCCATATCTTTGGGTGTAAGTGTTTCATCCTGAACAATGGGAAAGACCAGTTGAATGCCTTTGATAGCAAGTCTGATGAGGGAGTATTCTTAGAATACTCCTCAGTCAGCCAAGCCTTCAGGGTGTACAACTGTCGGACTCTTTGTGTGGAGGAAACACCTCATGTTGTGTTTGATGAGACTGCATCAGTGCGTAGAAAATAGGTTCCAAGTCCTGACACTGAGGGGGTTACCAAGAGAGTGACAAGACTGAGCCTGAAGCAAAATCATGAGTTCAAGGTCAAGCTTGTGCATGCTCCTGTGGGATGGGATGATGATGACGATCAGGATGGACCTCACGCCAACCCTCGGCAAGCCCCAGCCTCGAATAATGTTGAGTCTCAGACGGAGGCACAGACTCAACCTGAGGTAAGAACTGTCAGCGATGATGCTTCTGCACCTGAGACAATTACTGAGTCTAACTCTGTAGGGGAAACAATGTCCCTGACATTGGACAAACCTCAGGGAATGACTCAGTGTCCCCTGTTCTTGCTCGTTCTTCTTCTTTGCCTGTTATTGAGTCTAACATTTCAAGATCAGGTGAACGAATGTTAGAAGCTGCTCCCAGTGCTCCAGTCAATCGGATGACATGACTTTCTGATCACTCATTGGTAGATATCATTGGTGATATCAATAATGGGGTTAGGATAAGGTTGTTCCATGCCAGAGCACTAGGTTTTGTTTTTTCCTGTCTGATCAGGAACCTAAGAACATAGAAGAAGCTCTTGCTGACCCCAATTGGATCGTAGCCATGCAAGATGAGCTTAATTAGTTTGAGCGGAATCAGGTTTTGGAGTTAGTTGATAGACCTAGGCGTCAACATGTTATTGGCACCAAGTGGGTCTTCAAGAACAAGAGGGATGAGAAGAATGTTGTTGTCAGGAATAAGGTCAGACTGGTGGATAAGGTTACTCTCAGGCCGAAGGGATCGACTATGATGAGACCTTCACTCCGGTCGCAAGGTTGGAAGTAATCAGGTTGTTCTTGGCGTATGCAACATTTAAGAACTTCAAGGTGTATCAGATGGATGTGAAGAGTGCTTTCCTGAATGAAATTCTGAACGAGGAGGTTTATGTGGAGCAACCTCCTGGGTTCGAAGTTGGTGACAATGTGTATCACCTGATTAAAGCGCTTTATGGCCTGAAACAAGCTCCTAGAGCTTGGTATGATACTCTTTCCCAGTTCCTGATTGACCATGCATTCGTGAAAGGAATAATAGAAATGACCCTATTCAGGATATCCGGAGGGGAGGACATTCTCTTAGTCTAAATTTATGTCGATGACATTATTTTTGGATCACCGAACCTGAGGCTTTGTGAGAAATTCTCAAAGTTGATGACTGGGAAGTTTGAGATGTCAATTATGGGAGAGATGAACATCTTCTTAGGTCTTCAAGTCAGGCAAACTGACTCCGAAATTTTCATCAACCAGTCCAAGTATGCGAGGGATTTGATTCAGAAATTTAGAGTTTGGTCCAGCAAAGTCTCACGTATTCCCATGAACACAAATGAGAAGCTGGATCCTGACAAGGAAGGGACCTCACTAGATCACACTGAATATAGGGCACAGATTGGTTTGTTGTTGTACCTGACTGCAAGTCGTCTTGACATCACCTATTCATTTGGAGTGCGTGCAAGGTATCAGTCTGATCCAAAGAAGAGTCATCTAGAGAGTGCCAAAAAGATTCTGAAATACCTTAAGGGTACAATCAATTTAGGACTTTGGTATCCCTCTGATGAAAACCTAGAACTGACAGGTTATTCTGATGCTGATTACGAAGGCTGTAGGATTGATCGAAAATCAACTACAGGCACATGCCAGTTTCAAGGGAGCAAACTGATCTCTTGGTTTTCTAAGAAACAAACAAGTGTTGCAACGTCTACAACTGAGGCTGAGTATATGGCGGCAGATAGTTGTTGCTCCCAAATCCTTTGGTTGAAGCAACAATTGAGAGACTACCAACTAGAGGCTACTGAAGTCCCAATTTATTGTGACAATAACAGTACAATAGCCATATCCCCAAACCCAGTCATACACACAAGGTGTAAGCATGTAGACATCAGGCATCACTTTATAAGAGATCATGTTGAGAAGAAGGATATAAGGATGGAGAGGATCCCTACTGACAAACAGAGAGCTGACATCTTGACTGTTTGCCAATATAGAGTATCTCTCACACAAGTGTACGTGGTAGTTGTAGACGTGGCAAGGTAACCAAGTTAAAATATCGAACATAGAGAAACGATGCGATATCAAGCTAGCATCGAGTGTTCACAAAGGTTTTAGCTAGGAAAACAAGAAAGGGTCATGTTTTCTATCTACTTTAGCAAGTAAAGTAAAAGCTAACTATAACCTCTAAGAAGTGAGCAAATGTGGGATGTGTGTACATGGAAGTAATCCTACTATAGTTCATCTAGTGTCCTATCCATCCTAGCATGCAAAAGATCTCTTTGTGTCTTAATCAAGCTATCACTCTAACTAGTGTCAAGATCTCTCTAACAACAAAAGCTAAATAGCTCTATTAGGTGTCTAGATCTCTCTACAACACCCAATACTTTAATTAAGAGGTCTAGGCTTAAATGCAATTCTCATTGGTCATAAAAGCCATATATCAAACATTTAGTGTGCATAAAATTCACATAAGAGATTCTAGGAATAAGCTCAATTCTCATGTCTTACTAATCCCTATAGGCTCATACAATCCAATTAAACATCCCAGCATTCATACAAATCATTAATAAGAGAACTAATCCGACAAGATCACTTAATCATGCATAGGATTAATAAGAGACTAAATTCACCATAGTATTCATACAACCATGCAACAAAGAGATTAGCCCATGGCTAATTGGAAATGGAAATCAATAATTAACATTATAAACATCATTATTATTAACTAAAACAAGAGAATGGAATGAAAACTTACCAATAGTAGTTGAATTGAAATATAAGCTACAAACCTCTAATCCGCTAAGAATTGATCCAAAGCTCAAAAAATAAATTGAACCGTAGAAACGTAGTAAATTCAATGGAGATTACAATACAAAAAACGGATTAAAGATCAAACGGCTGGATCAAAAGTTATGGTAGAAAGAAAATTGAAATCTAACTAAGAACCCACTAAGTAACCTCTAATCTCTCTCTAAAACTACCTAATTCTCTCTCTAAACTAATCTAAGAAAATGGCATAATGAGGAAGATGCTTGAAAATCTGATCCTTGAGGTATTTATAGTGCCCACGATGTTTAGTCCAAAGTGCCCTTCATTAAACGCGTGAAAAGACGAGACTGCCCTTGAAGCATGTGAGAAAATGGACCAGCGCGAGGTCCCATGCAGGTAGACGCACTCTCTGGACCGCGCGCGCGTGCGCACGCCCTTCTTCTTGCGTGGTCCAGGAAAATGGCGCACGGATTGCTTCAGCTGATGGCATGGTCCCGGCCTGCTGGACGCGCGGTCAGGGTCGGCCCTTTCTTGTCGATCCTTGATTTCTTATTTTCTTCATATCTTGAGTTCTAGAGCTTCGATTTACTCGATTCTTTTTTCGTTGCGATCCTCTCTTCAAACACATCAACATGGTATATCATTTGCACCATTTTGATCAACTTAAGAAATCTGAACTTTATCGAACTTGCTCGTCTATTCACCTTTTTGCTTGTTTTCACCTATAAACACAACTTTCTAGCCAACAATGGGTCAAATGCACAAAGTATATCATTTTAGGGTCAAATATGAACATAAGCTCATCAAAACCATATAGAAATGGATGCAAAAAGATGCAATTATGACCCTAATCACTAACTAAGGCTTTGCCTGAAACCAGGTTTGTCGACTTGTCAGTGGAGTTAGGACTTCTTGACCCAGGTGTAGATGATTCAGTATGAATCCTTGTTCAGGATTGAATAAAGTGGTCAGGAGGGATGATCAACTCAGGATCAGGTTGCAGAGACATGGATGGCTTTTAGGGGGAACAGACATCAGAATTAGGATCATCAGGATCAGGATGGTTTTAGGTTTAGCACTCATAATTCAGGGCTTATCACCCTGATAGGTCTCACGTGGTATCAGTCAGGTTTCTATACTTGACTGACTGGTATGTTTCCTGAATCTTCTTTCATCTTAACATGCTTGCATCACGTCTGAAAATGTTTGACACCACATCAATCAAAGGGTTTTTAACTCACATCCCAGCCATTAATTTATTATTCAGTTTTTATTTAATGCAATAATGTGAATTTATTTCAAACATCCTCTGACACGCATTTAATGCAAAAGGTGGGCGGGAACAGTTTTCTGTAAAATTTGTATTATTACCTTTGAAACTGAAAAGGCACGACTTTGATACATGCAAAAACGATGGATTAATCTCAATCGTTGAATCTCAAAGGTTTTAAATCCGAACCACTCATTAAAACTGAAATTGGGTATAAAAGGAAGGATTAACAATTTTGCACATTTTACGCACTCATATTTTCCTTACCCAATATTCCCTGCAACTAATATCTCTCTCAAAGCTCTTCATCAATGGCGTCTTCAACCTCCACCATGTCTGCAAAAGATGTCAAGAGATTTCACTCCGCACTCTCTTCCGTTTAGAGCAAGATCACTTACGAGTGGATGGTCAACTTCTTCCTTCGATCCTCCATTCCTGAGCTGATGCAGGTCTATGGGGCTCTCAAGTACACTGGGCTACTTGATTTTGTCTCCATCAAGCTAGCCAAGACCTGTCCACATCTGGTGGCTGCCTTCTACGTCAATCTGACGCAAGAAGAGAATGGTGAGTGGGTGTCTGAAATCTCACTCAGGAGGAGTGCCATGAAGGATGGCAAGGAAACAGTGGAGTACATCTCTCAGAAGGTGGTTGTGAGAGATTTGACCAGGAGGACCTTCAACTTGCCCCATTCCACTCCAGGGAAGAAGCTTTCAGACCCTTTAGTGTATAAGGCAGGGGATGAGCAGACCTGCCTTAACACTTACCTAATTGAGGCCCAGGAGACCTTCAGCAAGATGAATAAGAAGCTACTGAAGCATGCCTACAAGCTTATGTTTGAAGTTGTAGTGCAGAGTATAATGGGCTTTGTTGGGGTGATGGAGCAGATATCCCAACCCAAAATCAGTGTAATGGTCGTTGTTGTTGAGAATGGCCAAGTGGACTGGGAGGAGTACTTCCTCCAGAAGTTGGTGCTGGAGGCGAAGAAGGTGGAAAGGAAGGGGGATCAGATCTTCTTCGTGAAGAATACCCACTTTGGTTCCAGGTTGTCAGTGATGCTCCAGTCACTGACATTGGGAGACTTGGATCAGGCGGAGCTGGTGGACTTTAAGGACAAACATGTCCTGTTCAAAAGTGCTGACTAGATGATTTGTGTGAGAATTGCTCATTTTTAGGGTGCTTTATTTGATTAATTCTAATAGGATTCCATTCATTTTTATACATTAAATTGATTAATTGTGCTTAATGGCCAAGAAAGGTATTCATTGATATTTTGTAGGAAATTGAAGAATTTTGGAGCAAAATGGATACCAATCTTAATTGAGTTAATTGGAAGAGTGGATAGAGAAAAATAACAAGAATTGGGCCAACTTTTATTCTAATTTTCGGCCCAAGATTAATTGTTGAAGGCCATCAGCAAGTCATTTTCATAAAGAGATTCTTGGGCCCACAATCTGGTGTACTCTAATCAAGAAGACAAAATTGGTTCATGCTTTGACCAAGAGAAAAGGAAGAGTGCAACGTGGGCAGTTTTTGAACACACAACTCTAATCCTTATTCAGCCCCTAATTCAACCACCATCATCCTCACAGCTGCTCACCATGGCTGATAGAAGCAGCAAGACTCAAGTAGTCAGCGCCGGAAATTGCACAATGCCGTCGCCAAAACCCAGCACCGGAAGCCACCGACCCCTGTTCTCGCCCCTGCTCTCTCGCCGAAATTCGCCTCCGGAAGAAGAAACTCTCTCACCGCCAATAGCCATGCGTTGCTGGAATTTCGAGCACACAGCTCGTCGCTTCGCCTGCTTCTCCTCGCTACTTCGTCGGAAACTGCCTTGCTGCCTGGAAATTCTTACCGCGCCGGAGCCCTTGCTCACAGCAGCCCAACACCGGAATTCACGCAAACCATTGCTGAAGCCCAGCCGTACACCAAAAGAAATCAACACGCTGGAGAGAGAACCGTCGCTCACTGCCGTCGCGCCTCAGGCCACGCCATTTGCCAAAATCAGCCTCGGGAATAAATCATGAAAATACTCGAAGAAGTGTCACAGGTAAAATGCATTTTCATTCTCACACGGTCCCTGCCTACCGTATTACAGGACCATGTCCTTTTTGTGAAAGAAGCCGTGTCACTACCGTCGAAATAAATGACACAGCCAAACCAAAAATTCACACGGCCAAGTGAATTCAACAAAGATGCTGTGTCAAGCAAAATCTGAAAAAAGTGAAATTGGGCTTACGTGTTGAGGCCCATTATTTGCTAAGGCTCCAGCCCATTTGCTGGGTATAAAAACAAGGAAGTATCAGTATAGAGAAGGTAGAATTAAAGAGACACACACGCATAAGGCTAGGGCACAACAGCTTGTTCTCCAAGTTCTGGGGAGCTCCCTTCCCTACACACACTTTTCACACAGTAATTTAGGATTTTATTTTTCTGCAATTCTCAGACAGATTTTAGAGAGGTCTTTTAATTTCTTGCTTAAGGTCGTGAAGGTATTGAGACTCAAGAGGTGATATTGTTCTTTTATTTAAGTTTCAATGGTAATGTTCTTGTTTAGCTTTTATTTTAGTGTTTTGATTATGGGTTTGATGTTTTTAGCCATGAGCTAACCATTTTATGCTTTGGGTGTTTTATTTGTGATGGAAATTGGTGTGATCATGATTTGATTGTCTTGATTCTGCTATGAGATTGGTTATGTGTTTCTATTAATGTGTTTATCTTGATTAGATTAATTGAATTGATTTAGTATCTCTTAGTTGATGGGTATATGCTACAATGAGAGTTGGGTGTATACTTTGTTGGCTTTATAGGGAAAGATTGTTTGATTAATTGGATTAAACTAGTAATCTACTACACCGAGAGGGGGTGGATGGCTTAGATCACCATTAATAGACATTAGGTTCTTTAATCGAGGATTGGAGAATTTGGTGAGAGGGGAATTATAGGTATTAGTAACCTTGTTGAACCTTTCTATAGTTCACTACCTTATGTGCTTGTCATGTTGCTTGATCACCTAAGCCTCAAAAGGGATTGTTCTTCACATGTTTTGTGGTAGCCTTTAACTCATTCCAAGAACATAACAAATGATAGATAGTTAAGTTGTGAGAAACAATGATCAAAATTGTAAGGAAAACACCCGAAGCATACACCTCTCTTACACTTCTCGGAAGTTAGTTGGTAGTTTTAATTGCTTTCTAGTTTAATTTTTGCTTGTTTTTATTTCTTGCCACCCTGACTTGTCACTATAGTATCATGACGACACATAATCTTAGGGCTCCATCACACCATTAAATCCTAGGTAGATACTACTTGGTTGTATACTTGCAATACTACAATTACACATCTGCTTTTGGGTAGATTTGCTTGTGTTTAAAAATGTGCAAAAATACAAAAAGTCACTAGACGAGCAAGAGGATCTAGGATACGTAAATCAAGAGGATTTCCAAGACTAAGACGAAGTCCACATCCTCCTAGGGTTAGGAGAAGTCAGCCAAGGAGGCCCCAAAGAGGGTGAGGCTGGTCCAAAGGAAAATTGCCACGAACCCTTCTCCAAAGAAGACAATGCTGAGGGATGAGTCCGAAACTGAATCGGATCTTCCTGAACCCCGGATGGAGACCATCGCTCAGTCTGCTATTGCCGCTTCATCAGTGTCGGAGTCCTCAGTGGCACCAGTGGCTGAGCCCTCCACTGAGCCGGAGGTGGCTCAGGTTGCTGAGGTGAACCCTGAGGAGGAGGTGCCTCAGGTCGAGGGGGAACTAGGTGGAGAAGGTGAAGGCGAGGGACAAGGTGGTGAAATCACCACTTGTCAGTCTGAGACCCCTTTCAAAACTGATCAGGAAGTGGCTGAGACCCACGTTATGGAGGTGGTGAAGGAAGTTGAGAAAGAGCATGGTGAGAAGGAGAAGTTGTTGCACGGGAGGGGCAAGGCAGTTCTGATGATGGCTCGGAGGAGCATCAGGGTGAGGACATGGAGGCTCAGGAGGAGCTCCATGATGAAGATGTTGAAGACAACCAGGGCAAGAAGTGAGCGGTGTCAAATGATGAGGAAGAGACTGAATCTGATCATCAGGAGACCCCGACGCCACCCAGACTGACCCCATTTGAAATGGATGCCCATTCCCAGGTAATCAGGTTCCTCTACTAGAACTTGCCAGATCTGACTGAACCATATGCTGAAGAGGTGATCCAGCTGAGAATGCTGGTGATCATGCGAAAGACTTCTATCCCTGAGCTTGCATCTTTGATTGAGGCAAAGGGACTGGACTGGCTCAGGGACCAGGAGCAAACTCTGTGAGACAAGTTCAACATCCGTTCATTTGCTCAAATACTGGGAAAGGATGACTTCATCCAGGTTGTCAGGGCAAACAATCCTCATCCTAACCCTACTATGGAACTGGCGATAGTTCCGGTAGTTGGTGAAGATGCGCCATCAGGATTAGGTGCACCGGTTGATGAAGCACTCCCAGGACCCGGGACTCCTGAGGCTCATGGAGAGGGTCCAAAGTCTGTGTCCGCCAGACCAAGGAGGAGGAGAGTTAGGACCATATCAGTGTGAGTGTCACTGATGGCCCGAAACATTCTCAGCAAGCTGGAGTGCCAGCGTCAGAAATAGGAGAAACTGACGTCTGCGTTTCTCAGTGCTAGGAAGGAATCATCTGACAGATTCTTGAGCATTGAGAAACAACGCTCAACTGAGCTCACTACTGACAAAGTGCAGCACATGATAGACTCAGCCTTGGGAGGCCTTGATGAAAAGATAAAGGCTCTCATTGCTGAGGCTCTGAAGGGGCAGGAGGCCCAAGTCAGGAAAGTGGCTCAAGAGGTGGACAAGGCTGAAGATGGCTCACTTCTGACCAGGTTGAGGGAAGGTCAGAAGGCTTCTGATGATGCATGGACCAAGAGCTTTACTACCCTGATGGAGGAATATTCTGATCGAAAGAAGGAGGTAGCATCCATGCGGAAGGAATTCTAGAGTCATATTTCTGAGAGCCTGATCAGGGCGGAGAAGACTGATCAGATGGCCAAGGATGTTAAGGTGGTGGCGGACCAAACCGCATCTCAGGGGATCTTGATTAATGACCTGAAGGTAAAGCTCGATGACGAGGAGCGGTCCCCTGATGCTGCCAAAAAGGGGGAAGGGAAGTCAAAGAAAAATCCTAAGTTTATAGCTCAGAAGAAGATAAAGGCTCAGGTCTCTAATGATGAACTAATGGAAGAACTGGAAGAGCAGTGATTCCCTAATGATCCCTTGATTCTCGAGAGGAAGAAAGCAAAGCAGCTGACAATTGAGACTACTTTGCAAGTCAGGAGCCAGGCGAGTCAGTTGGAGAAACTAAAGGGGCAAATGGAAGTGCTGAAGGAGAAGACTGACAAGCTCAAGAAGCCAGCCCCTGATACGGGGAAAAGGAAGGTTACAGCACCGAAGAAAGTACAAGTTTCTTAGGAGTCAGGGCCACTCCCTTACGAGTACGTGGACAATTTTGTCCCTCCCAAAATGAACGAGAAGTGGATACCCATCAAGAGGGATTTCGTGTAGAAGTTCTATGTTTATGGGGATTGGCTCAGGATCGAGAAGAGCAAGAACGAAATCTTCTCTGACCGGATGACCTTGATGCACCCTAAACTATGGTCTGAGATAGACAGATATGCTGACAAGAGAGGTGTTCAGGTCAAGGCTCCTGAGAACATTCCTTACTACCCTCCGACTCTCGGAATCAACAACCATCTGAACAAGACCGCTATTCAGTAAGAAATCACCAACGTGGCAAGGAGGTCTGGTTCGCTCGAAGATCCTGCAAAGTTCCATCTAGCGAAGCTGAGAGTGCTAAGGAAGTACGATTTGTACGGAGTCTGTGCATCAATTAATGCGACATTCAATGCGTTTCAGAGTTGCATGCGGCGGGACAAAATTTCCAGATTAAGCATTGGAAAAAGGTCAACTAGTACATCTTGTCTGCAACAACCCTAAAATAGGAAGATTTGAGTGGATCTCCTCCAACGGATCTATTTCAAATCTGCCTATAAATGCAGAGGACCTTGCACCCATTCAAGGTTACGGGAAATTTACAAGCAAAAGCATTCTCAAAAATCCAAGCACTCAAAGATACTTTGAACAACACTCTGAAGTTCTAAATTTCCCTAGTGTTGTAGTAGGATTCACTCTATATTTGCTTAGGCTTGATATCTCTTATCTTTAGCATTGTTTTGTATTGCTAGAGCTATCCTTAGTTGGAATCACAATACCAAACCCCTCAGGTTGTGAGGAAGATTGGTTAGGAAGGACTGAGACTTGTAAAAGCACCCAGGGGCTAAGTTCCTAAGAGAGGAAAGAAACTTGCACCTTGGCACGTTAAAAACAAGTTCTGATCCTCAGTGGAAGATGATCACTTCATGTTAAATTAGGCCGTGAACGTTGGAGTGAGTTATCTCCGAACCACGTTAAAAATCCCTTCGTGTGCTGATTACATACTTGTTCAGGATCATAACTGTCATCATTATAAACTGAGCATTTGCATAAGTTTTAAAAGTCAGAAGAACTCAAGTCTTCTGACACAAAATCTTGTTCACCAGCCTTAACTATCATTTTCTAAGCAAGTCAGAGAAAACATTTTCAGAAATTAAAACTAGTAGAACTTAAGGACTCACATTCCGCACGCACTCTAGCTTACTGAGATAGTTGTCCAACTGTCTAGCTTCCGAGCGGTCAGTAGGTTCGTTATCTTTACTAAGCTTCCGAGAGCACTACTCAGACTCAACCTATCTGAACTCCTGACTGATCTGTCCATGTTGCCCCTCCGGACCATCAGTTCAGTGCAGTGCCTTCATGATCTTCCTGACTGAGTTTGTAAGAGCATTTTCTGAAGGATTTTCAGAAAATCTGACATGAGTGTATTCCCTCCCCCATACACTGATTTACTCATTTCGGGACCAACACCCACGCTTTGAGCAATGTGGGCTATCATTCCACCATACGCACACTTATACTTAGAGATTTGGTTCATAAGATTCTTGCTCAAATATGCCCCAAAATCAGCTTTCTTCGTAGTCACCATTGAATAAAGGATGTAAAGTTCCTCTCGTCTTACCTGGCTACACTCAAATCTTGCAAATGCAGTGTTAGCTAACACCTTATGAGCGTAGGCAAGGATTAATTATGGTGATACTCGAAAACCTAGAATGTTGAGCAATGTACTCCTCTTCACCCTAACTAATCTTGTTCCAAAATTCTTGATCTAGAACAAATCTCTCCCAAGAGTAAAATCGGTGCTTCTCATTATTTTCCTCACAACCGAAGAGACTGTTGATTTCATTAGTGATCAAGCTATGATCCTTATTGTTGACTCAGAATTTGATCAAGTAGGGAACTCTGTCCTCCTCTTTGACCCTTAATGTGCTAAAAAATTCAATGTTCAAATTGGTGTAGGAATTGTGTTTTACCCCAAGTAAAACTCTCTAACCAATGTTGGAAAATAACTCTTCCACATCATCCTCAAAATTGCACAAGGTAACGGTTTCCTTGTCAAAGAACCTCGATGCGTGATAATCTAAATTGATCACCTTCTTGAACGCCTTAAAATGCCTCTTCTTGTCCTCAAAATAAATCCCAAGGCTAGATGGTGTGTTTCCACAACTACTTAAAAATGCCTCTTTGAGGGTAGGATCATTCCATCCATTGCTTGAGCGAGAACTCGAAGCCTTCCCTTTACCTTTTCGTGACTTTCCTACAATCAACCATTTGAGAAATTACAAGAGGAAGTAACAATTATTTCAAATATCACAATCCTTCATGCACTAAGCAAGCTAAGGTTGAAACAATGTTGCAAATAACAAGGATTATGCTATTCAAGTTCACTATTCATACTCAAGTTGATATGCAATTAAACCTCACTTAATAAGAATCAAGAAGTGAACTCATAAAATTCACTCTACCCATTGCATTCCCAAAACATATCAATCAACAAGAGCTTTAATACATGAACCCATCAACAATTAATCATAAAAATCCTTAAAATTCGTCACCATGCAAAAACCCAAAATTTCAACCTTCAATTTATCACCAAAATCCTGAAAATAACATGCAATTGTGCTCCCAATGGATTATCCATCATCAATAAAGCTCAAATACATCATCAATTGCTCTGAATTATCCATAGAATAAAAAATCCTAGAATTTATGCACAAGAACTCTTAAAAATAGGACTTCTAATTTCTCACAATTAAACCATAGTGTTAATGAAATCTTCGTAAAATAAACTTTTATGTGGCTTTCGAACTGGATTTCACTGACAATGCTTCGAATCAGGCTTACTGGAATTGCTAATTCTAAATTCTGAAAAGATTTCTGCAGAGCTTTGCTAAGGCAGCGAAAACTTGTTTCATTTATAAAAAAAAATTGGCCTATTTATAGGCAAATGTACAAGCAGGAGGTGGCAGGGATCTTGCCACGCTTCTCAAAGTGCTTACACGTGTCCCTTACGTGTCTAAATGGATAATTACAACAGAAAATCGACCAAAAATAGAAAAAATTAGATTCTGGCGATCAACCCCTCAAAATGGCGAGCAGTTGGCTGGGCGAGCAGTTAAGCTGCTCGCCTCCCTTGTGAATTGAATGACCTGCACGCCCCTATTGCTATAAGGGGTGAGCAGCTAGTTGGGCGAGCAGGTGCAGCTGCTTTGGGTGAGCAGGAGCAGGTGCTTTTGGGCAAGCAGGTGCAGCTGCTTTCCGGGTAAGCAAGTGCAGCTGCTCACCTCTCTTCAATTTTGTACTGCTACTTTCCCATATCTTGCTCTTCATGTGATTCTTTTTGTGTTTGATCAACACTTTTAGTACACGTAATCTGGGATTTGATTAATTATTTCCTTAAGCATTTGGATCAACTTATTTCATCAACAGTTGCTCCATAGCTTAATGTTTGTTTGAATCATCGGGTGAATAACAAGCATCAGACTATTTGAATCTTTGCAAGATTAAGGAAGTAAATTGAGTTTGACTTGATCTGTGCATGCTTTGTCTCTTTCTCTGTGCTTGTATTTTCTTGTACTCATGCATGGATGCATCAAGTGTAGCTTCGCAGGATACTATAACCGTGTTACGAATATACAAAAGGATGCTACAGGCCTCATTAAAAACCTAGCCGTAAACCAGCCTTGTGGATAAACCGGTCGTAGGGAAAAAAGAGTACTGTGCAATCCTTCCAGATACCCGTAGGCAATTTGAATCCCTGCGTTCAATGCTCAATTCGTGCGGGCTAAGTTTTTGTCAATTTCGTGTCTCACGGAAGTGCACGTGGTAGTTGTAGACGTGGAAAGGTGACCAAGTTAAAATTATCGAAAAAATGGAAATGGGTCTAAGAATAGTAAGATTGTCGTTAAGAATCGAATCTAGGAAAGAAATAAAAGGCTTATGTGTTTATCTACTTTTCTTGACAAAATAAGAAAGTCTACCTATCACCTTTTATCAAAGTGAGCAAGAGTGGAATCATGCATTGGTGTAATCCACATATGATTCATTTGGGGCCTATCTCTCCTAATCATGCAAGTTCAATTGACTATTCAATTAAGCAATTAGCTTTATTAATATGTCTAGGTCTCCCTAATGACACTTAATGCCATAATGGAGGTGACTAAACTCATAGGCATTTTCATCAAACACTTAGTATACACAATATTCAATAAAGAGTTTTAATGAATAAGCTCAATTCTCATGTCTTGCTAATCCACTAGGGCTCTAAACATCCAATTGGCAATACTAAACATTCATTCATAACTTCAATTAAGAGAATTAATCATTCAACATCACAAAGCATTCATAGGATTGATAGGATCACCAAACTACTACATAGGTTTCATACACCAATGCATATAGAAATTAGCCCATGGCTAATTGAATCAACATAACAACAATTACGCGATCTAACATCATCATTACAACTAGTATGAAGAGAGATTACAAAATTCTTACCTAGAACAATAGAATTGAAAGTGCTATCTACTACCTTCAATATCCCACTTGCAATCTGGAACTCAAATTGCAAAATCGAACAGTAGAAACGTAGCTCTATTCACGACTAAACTAACGCAACAAACGGATCATCGATCCAACGGATAGATTAAAAATAATCGAAGAAAAAAGATTAAGAAAATCTAAGAACCCACTTAGTAATTTCTCTTAACTCCCTAATCTAATTGAGAATCTTAGAAAATGAATGAAAGTGTGTAGAATGTCCTTGGAAATCTGATGCTTCAAGTATATATAGTACTCCTCAAGCATGCACCAAAATGCCCTTCATTAAAATGCACAAAAGACGAAACTGCCCCTGAAAATCTGGAAATTTGCCTAGCCGCGCGACTCGCAACTGGTGGACGCATGACTCACAACTCGCGTGAGCCTTCGCTGCTCGATCCAGTACCTGGGTACGCGAGTCTGGCTTTGAGCGCGCGCAACTCCCTTCTTCCCAGCGAACGACTTGAGGTTTCTCGTACGTCCAATTTCTGACTTCTTCATTTTTTATTCGGTTTCTCATCCTAGCCTCCTAGGGTCTTCCCTTGAGTCATTTGAACTTCTCCACATGCTCGGATCACCAAGTCTTCTTCATCATAGTCACGAACTCCTCGTTTTTCACTACAAAACATACTTTCTAGCCAAAACGGGGTCAATAGCACAATGTATACCATTTTAGGGTCAAATATGAACATAAACTCATTAAAATCATACAGAAATGGATGTCAAATGATGCAATAATGACCCTAATCACACCCCTAAACTAGATTGTTGCACGGCCTCAAGCAACGAAGCAATAAGATAGGGGAATAATTTTATCAATGAAGCATCAGGCACAACATCAAATGCCTTGGACATATAACCTAATATCATGCAGGTCTAGAATGAGACATCATATATTCATCCATCAACATTAAATCTATGAGCAAAGTATCAAATCAATGAATCAAGATCCTCACAAGGAAGTGTTTAGCTCATCTCTCAAGTGTTTGAGGTTCTCTCAATCATCACACCACATGTATAAACTACCATAAGCTTGGCTTGAGTCTAAGTTATTTACTACTTGAAATGACAAGTTATTCACATATCAATGAGGACATTATAAAGGTTGTAGTGTTGGCTCTTTGGTAGGGAAGGAATATATGGATAAAAGAGACTAAGTATGATTAGTAAAGCAAGAAGGAATCAACATAGAGAACATTAACCTCTTCATGAAATAAGCACTCTCATCTTCATGCACTTTCTAATCAACACTTTTCAAGCAATTTAGCTTCCTTTTTTAGCACATTCTGATCATACTCACAAAACTTAAGAATCAACCTTTTTTAGGATTTTCACTTGCACTTGAACCTTCTTTTGCTTTTGCTTTTGCTTTCCATTCAACTAGAATTTCTTTCCACTTTAGCCACCATATTCTTCATCATCTCACCACCTTCCTTCCTTTTTTTTCACTCTACTAATCATAGGGATAAGAGGTTTCCAAAAAGGAAGGAAATATGGCTTAAAGTGTTGTTAGCCAAAGGAAAGGTCTAAAGGCTCAAAATGGTGAACAATAGATCATAATATCATTGGTAGGATCATAGGGCAAAGTGACTTAATCATACCTAAAAAATGGCCTCAAATCATATCATGTGAACTCCTCATCTAATGTAGTCTCAGATAAGACCAAAACCAAGTTCTAGAGCAAAATGCATGTGTGTGGAACTCACATCAAATAATATCATCCGTTCAAGATTAAAACAGGCATAAATGGCTCAAACCTCACGGGTAATAGGTGATCAAGACTCATATAGTACCAAACATGCTCAAATCATCAAAGTATCAAGAATCATAGAATCAATAACACTCTAAACAACACATGATTAAGAAATAAGTCCACTACACCTAACATGAACTATCAACACCATCCATACAACAATAAGACTATCTCATGCATCACTACTCAAAACTAGCAACAATATGGCAAAATTAACAAGCAAAACAAGTCATCCTACTAGGCAAATGATCTCAAAACATCATAGAAGCACTAGAATCATCCTAAACATAGCATTGCAATGAGATTTGCAAAACAAACACACACACCCAATTTTTTTTTTACCGTGGGTCTAAAAAGTTTGGTAAAAGTGGAGTAAAGATCATGCAATGCACTAAATCAAAGCAAACTACTCATAACATCATCAAGAAATCCAAAGCAATCCATCACAATAGCAAACTAACACAAGAGATAACACCCCCAAACTTGGGTAAGCCATGTACTTCAAAAAGTGATAGGATACAATACCTCACCCTTTAGAACAATGGCACCATGAGAGCATCCCTTGGAAAATAAACACCTACAAAACCAAAAACACAAATCAATAACAAAAACAAGAAACAATCTACACAATGAACAAAAAGGATGGGTTGCCTCCCATCTAGCGCTTAGGTTAACGTCTCTTAGCCGGATGACACTAATGCTCAACTCAAGGTGGATCAAAGTCAAAGAGTCTCAAGCGGTTTGTGACTTCCTTAGGCATCGAACTATGATAATGCTTGAGGTGGTGTCCATTAGCATAAAAGAGCTCTCCCTTGTCATTCATAAGTTCGTACCACCCACTTGCAAAGCAATTGGAGATAGTGAATGGACCACTCAACTTCGACTTCAATTTCTTGGGAAACAACTTAAGCCTAGAATTGAATAGGAGAACTTGATCAAAAATCTTGAAGGACTTTTCCTTGATGTTAGCATCATGCAACTTCTTTATTTTCTCCTTGAATATCTTCGCATTTTCATAGGCTTCGTCCCTAAACTCATCCAACTCATGAAGTTGGAGAAGCCGCTTTTCCCCACTTAACTTTTCATCAAGATTAAGCTTCTTCGATGCCCAATATGCTTTGTGCTCAAGCTCTACGGGAAAATGGCACGGCTTCCTATACACAATTTGATAGGGTGAGAGGTTCAAAGGTGTTTTAAAAGCATTTCATCTAACACTTAGTATACACAATATTTAATTAAGAGTTTTCATGTATAAGCTCAATTCTCATGTCTTGCTAATCCACTAGGGCTCTAAACATCCAATTGGCAATACTAAACATTTATTCATAACATCAATTAAGAGAATTAATCACTCAATATCACAAAGCATTCATAGGATTGATAGGATCATCAAACTACTACATAGGTTTCATACACCAATGCATATAGAAATTATCCCATGGCTAATTGAATAAACAAAACAACAATTAAGCTATCTAACATCCTCACTACAACTAATATGAAGAGAGATTACAAAATTCTTACCTAGAACAATAAAATTAAAAGTGCTATCTACTACCTTAAATATCCAACTTTCAATCTGGAACTCAAATTACGAAATCGAGTCGTAGAAACATAGCTCTAATCATGACTAAACTAATGTAATGAACGGATCGTCAATCCAACGGGTAGATTAAAAGTAATCGAAGAAAGAAGATTAAGAAAATCTAAGAACTCACTCAGTAACTTCTCTTAACTCCCTAATCTAATTGTGAATCTAAGAAAATGAATGAAAGTGTGTAGAATGTCCTTGGAAATCTGATGCTTCAAGTATATATAGTACTCCTCACGCATGTACCAAAATACCCTTCATTAAAAGGCGCAAAAGATGAAACTGCCCCAGAAAATTCAGAAATCTACCAGGCGCACGACTCGCAACTAATGGACGTGCAACTCGCAACTCGCGCGAGCATGCACACGAGCCTTCGCTGCTCGATCCATCACCTGGGCGCGCGAGTCTGGCCTTGAGCGCGCGCGACTCCCTTCTTCTCACCGCGCGACTTGAGGCCTCTCATGACGTCCAATTTCTGACTTCTTCGTTTTTGATCTGGTTTCTTATCCGAGCCTCCCGAGATCTTTCCTTGAGTCATTTGAACTTCTCCACATGCTCGGATCACCTCGTCTTCTTCATCATAGTCACGAACTCCTCATTTTTGCTTGTTTTTCACTGTAAAACATACTTTCTAGCCAACACGGGGTCAATAGCACAATGTATACCATTTTAGGGTCAAATATGAACATAAACTCATCAAGACCATATAGAAATGGATGCCAAATGATGCAATTATGACCCTAATCACTGAGTGAGCATTGGCTTTTTGTGATCGATGAGGAAACCGATGAAGAAGAGACTGAGTCCAATGTCAATTTTGTCTGTCAAGAGGTTTTCGGGATGAGCTCTGAGTCTTCCAGGTCCGAATGCTGAAGACATCAACATTGTTCGGGAAACCCCGATGGCCCAGGATTAGACTGTTGATGCTCCCGAGGCGAGGAATCTCCATGAAGGTGACACAGATTCTGACCTTGGAGAGGATTTTGAGCCGGTTCAAGATGATGTTTGGGGCGACTTGGCTCAGACTTATCAACCTCCGACATTATTGCTCGAACAGACGATTCCTGAGGGGGTCGCTCATGAAGAAGACTGGTCACCTTACATGGAGCGATACGGGGATCAGTTTATCAAGCCTCGACTTCATCCTGTTCCATACGTCGAGAGGAGGTATGAGGTTACTCGACACCGTAGCCTATTGTTGGAAGATGAACTAATAGCCATTCGGGACGAGTGTAGGATCCCGCTTGATATTCGTATGGACGTCTCACGTGATTATGAACGAGCTGATTGGCCCCCACCCGGTTGTACTGCGATGAATCTAGATATTCTTCAAGTGGGATTCTCGCTTCCGTTACAACTTGTAGTAGGCCAGTTTCTGATGGACATCAACGTAGCAATTACTCAAATTACACCGAACGAGTGAAGGAATTTATTAAGTTATTTGATAGTGATGGGATTGGAAGGGTATCCCAATCGGTTGACGGCCCCCGAGATTCATTACTCAATGATGATCTCGGAGTGTAAGGAGGAGGGTAACAGCTACTATTATTTGAAAACCGAGCGAAAATGAAGATTGTGGAAGGCAACCTGAACAATGTGAAACTATGGAAAGAACAGTTCTTATTCATCGGTGGGGATTGGCGTGCTTCCACTTCTTATATCGGCTCAAGAGATAGGATTAGGACTCCAAAAGAATATGGGGAACTGAGACGTAAGTAACGTTTTCTGTGTGTCATTCGTTTCGAAGTTCACTAATGTAAGCTTTATCTTTTTGTAAGTCCGATACTTCCGAAGTGGGTGATTAGGGTCATAATTGCATCATTTTGCATCCATTTCTATATGGTTTTGATGAGTTTATGTTCATATTTCACCCTATTATGCTATACTTTCTGCATTTGACCGTTCATTGGCTAGAAAGTTGTGTTTATAGGTGAAAACAAGCAAAAAGGTGAAGAGACGAGCATGTTTGATAAATTTCAGATTTCATAGGTTGATCCAAATAGTTCAAATGATATACCATGTTGAAGAGCTCAAAGAGAGGGTCGCAACGGAAAAAGAAATGAGTCAATCGGAGCTCTAGAACTCAAGATATAAAGAAAATGAGGAAGTCGAGGATCGACCAGCACAGAATTGTCTTGGTCGCGCGCCCAGCTGAAGGAGCTCGCGCGTCCAGCTAAAGGCGATCGCGTGTCCGTGTCCGGTTCCAAGCGAGAAATGCGCGCGCTCACAGGCGCGCGACCTCATGCTCGCGTGACCTCGTGCTCGCGCATCCACCTGCTTCTGCTTGCGCATTTTAATGAAGGGCATTTTAGTACATGCATGGAGAGTACTATATATACTTCAAGCTCATATTTCCAAAGGGAATTCCACACATTTCCATTTCATTTTTCTTAGATTCTTCATTAGATTAGAAGTTAAGAGAAGTTACAATGTGGGTTTATTAGATTTTCTTAGATTCAATCTTAAATTACTTTTAATCCGTCCGTTGGATCGTTGATCCACTTGTTCCTGCATCTTAGTCGTGATTAGAGCTACCTTTCTACGGTTCAGTTTTCAATTTCAGGTTACGGATTGCAAGTTGAGATTTCAAGGTAGTGGATAGCTATTTCAATTCTCTTGTATTAGGTAAGAACTTTGTTATTTCTATACATATTCATTGTTATGATGATGTTAGATAGCTTAATTGTAGTTTGTTCCATTCAATTAGCCATGGGCTAATTTCTTAATGCATTGGTGTATGAATCCTATGAAGTAGTATGGTGATTCTATTGATCTTATGATTGCTATGTGATATTGGATGATTGATTCTCTTAATTGATGTTATAAATGAATACTTGGTATTGTCAATTGAATGTTTGGAACCCTAGTGAATTAGCAAGACATGAGAATTGAGCTCTTCATGAATGTTCTTTATTGAAGGTTGTGCAGGTTAAGTGTTTGATGAAATTCCCTTAGCACAATGAGAATTGCCTATGTGATTAGCCACCACAATTAGGGTCTTAAGTGTCATTAGGGAGACCTAGGCACATTAACAAGTCTATTGCCTAATTGATTATCTAATTGAACTTGCATGATTAGGAGAGATAGGCACCATACGAACCATAGGAGGATTACACTAATGCATGTCTTCACTCTTGCTCACTTTTAACAAAAGGTGATAGGTAAACACCCGATCCTTTATTACTTTCTTAGATACGATTCCTTAAACAACAATCTTACTTTGCATTGCCCCATTTCCTTGTGTTCGATATTATTACTTGGTCAACTTGCCTAGTCTACAACTACCACGTACACTTGCGTGAGACAAGAAATTGGCAAACAAGTTTTTGGCACCATTGCCGGGGAAACGACCACTTTGTTTAGTTGGGTTTGTTGTTTTGTTATTTTTTATTGTTTATTATCATGGGTGAGTGTTGATACTTGCTATTTCTTGTAGGATTGTGCTAAATTGAGATGGACGGATACAACTACTCCTCGTATCAACCTCACACCTACTCAAACCAAGAATCCTACCAACACCACTACCATTACCAAGATACATCTTATAACCCACTACCTTCTACATCCTATAATCAAGGGGATTCTAGCCACATCAATAAAACTCTACTCCTCATAGTCAAGCAACTAGATGACATGAAAAGGGAAGATGAAAGGCGTTTTGAAGAGACGAACAAGAAATTTGATCAAATTTGCAAATTTCAAGGAGCTCAAATAAAAAATCTGGAAGTACGATTGGGACACATGTCAAAGCTATGTGGACATAGAGCTCAAGAATGTAAGTCTTCTTTAATCCAAGCTCAATTAAGTGAGGGTTGTAAGGCTATTGCATTAAGGAGTGGGAGAAGGTATGAAGGACCTAGAATGCCTACTTTTGATGATGATTGTGAAAATGGGGTAGAAGAGGAAAGGGATGAAGATTTAGATGTTGGAGTTGGTATGGAATATGATATTCCATTTGGTGAAGAAAATGGGAAGGAAGAGGAGAGTATGGTGGAAGAAAGGATTGTGGAAAAAGGAGAGAAAGGTGGACATGAAGAGGAGAAAAGAGATATACCTAAGTGGAAAAGGGCTAGAGAAGAAAGGGAGAAGAAGAATAAGGTTGAAGTAGATGAATGGGGGGTACCCAAAACCGTGGTGCCCGTTCCATATCCTCAACGGTTTGCTAAGAAGAAGCTTGACGAGAAGTTTAGCAAATTCTTGGAAGTTTTCAAGAAGTTGTACATTAACATTCCCTTCTATGAAGCTTTAGAACAAATGCCGAGTTATGCTAAGTTCTTGAAAGACTTGTTACACAAGAGAAAAGAGAGGATGAGCCGGAAATAGTTAAGTTAACAAAGAAAAGTAGTGATGTCTTAAATCGAAAGCTACCTCAAAAGGAGAAAGATCCGGGATGCTTCACCATTGTGTGATATGGGAAATGGTGTGATACGTAATGCTCTTTGTGATCTAGGGGCAAGCATAAACTTGATCCCACTCTCTATCTTCAAGAGCTTAGATCAAGGACATTTGAATGGGACATCCACAACCTTACAATTGGCGGATGGTTCAACTATAATCCCAAATGGCTTCTTAGAAGATGTCCTTGTGAAGATCAAAGACTTTACCTTTCTGGCGGACTTCTACGTTCTTGACATGGATGAGGATAAGGACATTCCCCTTACTTGGGAAGACCTTTCTTGGCAACCGCCCGTGTGGTAATTGATGTGTACAAAGGAGAGTTGACCTTGAAGCTTGACTGAGAAGAACTTCATTTCTCAATACAAGATGCAATGAAGCATCCAAGGGAGAACTCTTCTTGCAACTCCATTGATGTGGTTGAACTTTGCATTCAAGAAGCATTTGAAGATGCTCAAACCCCTTTCTTAGTTATGAAATTCCTAATTACAATGAAGTAAATGATAGTGATTGCTTTGTTGATGATTGTGTAGGAAATGAAGAAGAAAGGCCCATGGATACTCAAGTGGAAGAGATGCTTATGGAGATCAAGGATGAGGAGAGTGCAACAAAGGAAGGAGACAAAGCAAGCAAGGACAAAGAGGAAGAGGTGAGGATTGAAATGAAGCCTTTGCCCGACCACCTCAAGTATGCGTATCTTGATGACGATGAAATGTGTCCGGTAATTGTTTCCCCTTCTCTTGATGATATTGAACTTTCTAAATTGCTTGTTGTACTTAGAAGACACAAAACGGCTATAGGATGGACCGTAGATGATCTTAATGGTGTTAACCCTTCATTATGCATGCATAGAATATGTTTAGAGGAAAATTGTAAACCTTTGGACCAACAGCTATGTACTCAGATCAGCAGTGGATTGGGAAATGCATTTTTATTTTTTACTATGCCAAGAAACAAGATTATTACCCATGTAGAAACAACCACTACTAGTGCTTTTCCTATCATCACAGTCACCAGCCCAGTCAACATCACTATATCCAACTAGTGTGCTATTTGTGTCCTTTGAAAACCACAATCTCATGTCACTTGTGCCACTAACATATCTGATGATCCTCTTTACAACCTTCTTGTGAGATTCCTTGGGGTTTGCTTGGTACCTTGCACACACACAAACATTGTACATAATGTCAGGTCTACTAGAAGTTAAGTAAAGTACACTGCCAATCATAGAGCGATACAAAGTGTGATCAACACTTTGACCAACATCATCTTTGCACAGTTTCTATGAAGTTCTCATAGGAGTTTTCATAGGCTTTGCATCAACAAGACCAAATCTTTTGACTATGTTTTTAGCATACTTACTTTGTGAAATGAAAATACCATTATCACTTTGTTTGATTTGGAGTCCTAAAAAGTAATTTAGGTCACCTACCATGCTCATTTCAAATGTAGTAGTCATAGCTTTCACAAAGTTATCAATTAATTCTTGTGATGTTGCACCAAATACAATGTCATCAACATATATATGTGCAATCAAGAAACCATTAGTATCATGCTTAATGAAAAGAGTTTTATCAGCTTCACCTCTAATGAATCTAAATTGTAGTAAAAAAATTAGTTAGTCTAGCATACCAAGCTTTAGGAGCTTGTTTCAAACCATACAAAGCTTCCTTCAATTTATACACATATTCAGGATGAAATGGATGTATAAAACCTTTTGGTTGTTCTACAAAAGCTTCTTCAAGTAAAACATCATTTAGAAAAGAAGCTTTAACATCCATTTGAAACAATTTTATTCCAATAAAACATGCAATAGCTAATAGAAGTATAATAGATTCTATCCTAGCAACAGGAGAAAATGTTTCATCGAAATCAATTCCCCCAATTTGTGTATATCCTTATGCAATAAGTCTAGCTTTGTTTCTTACTATATTACCAGATTCATCAGTCTTATTGTTGAAAATCCACTTTGTTTCAATTTTATTCATGTTTGTAGGTCTTGGTACTAGAGTCCAAACATCATTTCTAGTGAATTGTTCAAGTTCTTCTTGCATAGCCTCAATCCAACATTCATCTTTCAAAGCTTCAGACACATTTTTGGGTTTAATAGAAGAAAAATAACCTTGACTACATACCTGAGTGCATATATTGGACATGCAAACTGAACGTACTACCTCACTCATTTTACCTTTTCTTCTTGTTAGTACACCACCAGAGGATTCACCTTGATCTCCGATGAAAGATGATCCTTCTTGCATCTACAGACAAGGGTTTGTCCAGGAGTTTTGGGTGACTGATTTTCATCATCTTCTGATTAGGCATCTGATGTCGCTGGAGATGTTGTCGCCTTTGGTTCAACACTTTTCACTGGTTCAGTGATACTTGTGATTTCGAGCAAATCAGGGATGTTCTCTTCCACATTTTTACCTGAAATATTTGAAACATCATCGAATACTATGTCCACAGATTCTTGCAAAGTTCATGTTCTAAGATTGTATACCATATAAGCCTTACTATTCTTAAAATAACCTAAGAACAGTCCTTTATCACTCTTAGAATCAAACTTGGTCAAGTAATCTCTATCATTCAGAATTTAGCACAAGCATCCAAAGGTGTGAAAATATTTTAAGTTAGGTTTTCTTTTGTACAATAGCTCATAAGAAGTAATAGAACAACCGGTTGATTAGGGTCATAATTGCATCATTTTTTCTATCAGTTCTATATGTAATGAGGATCTTATGTTCATATTTGACCCTATTATGTTATATATTGTGCATTTAACCCTTTTTGGCTAGAAAGTTGTGATTATAGGTGAAAATGAACAAAATGAGGAAGAAATGAGCAAGATTGATAAAAGTCAGTAATTCTGGAGTTGAACTAATGGGTGCAAATAATATACCATGTGGAAGAGTTTGAATAGAGGGTCGCAACGGAAAAAGAATCAAGTCAATCGGAGCTCTAGAACTCAAGATATGGCAAAAACGAGAAGTCGAGGATCGATCGGCACGGACTTACCTTTGCTCGGCCGTCTGACCCCCTAACTTGGCCGCCTGAGTGCCTTAGTCATCCTCCTGGCAGCTGACACGCGCGATCGAAGTCTGGACGAGTAGCTGGACGACCACGGTCGAACTTCTGACCCCTTTACTTGTCTGGCACTCAAATTTTTGGATTTTCAGGGGCAAGTTTGTCTTTTGCGCGTTTAAGTGAAGGGTATCATTGTAAATCCATGGAGGGTACTATAAGTACTTCAAGCTCAGATTTCCAAGGGCATTCACTTCATTCTCTCACTTTCCATTTTCTTATATTCTTCTTAGATTAGAGGTTAATGGTAGTTACTAAGTGGGTTTACTAGATTCTTCATCTTCAAAGTTTGATTACTTTTGATCCGTCCGATAGATTTTTGATCTGTTTGATCCTGCATACTCATCTACATTCAAGCTACATTTCTACGGTTCAATTTATTTTTTCGCTTTCCGGATTAAGAGATAGCCACTGGAGGTTTGTAGCTAGTCTTCTAATTCCACTTGTATTCGTAAGTTTCCATTGATTTCTTTTGTAAATGAGATTAGATATGATGTTTACATTATTAATTTTAGTAGTTAGATCCCAATTAGCCATGGGCTAATTTTCTTATGCATTGGTGTATGATTCTTATGGAGTAATATGGTGCTTTGTTGATCTTATGATTGTCATGAGAAATTGGATGATCTATTCTCTATATTGATGATTTGAATTAATGCTTTACATACTTAATTGATTGTTTGGGCCATTAGGGACTTAGCAACATATTAGCATTGAGTTTTTCCCTTAATCTTCATGTTATAAGGTCATGCATGTTAATGCTTTGCGTTGTTGTAGATCATGTCGAGAAAAGAAAGAGGTAAAGCTTCAAGTTTGAGATCTAATAGGGGGTGGAATGATGCCAGATTGGAGGAAGAATGTTTGGAAAAGTGTGGAGATAAGCCTTCACATCATGGGCTGTTCTTTGAAGATAATGTGGGGTATTTTAAGGCTTTTTAGAAAGTGGTTACTACTGAATTCTACACCGGAAGATACTACGACAAAGAGCTTACCCAATTGTGTAATTTCAGAGATGATGTGGAGGAGTTATTCTCTAATATTAGATGGAGAGGCCTACTTGAGATGAAACACTTCGCATCTTTTGATAAGTTGAATCTAGAGTTCTTGAGCACACTCACTGTCATCGAGGACAAAGGAGTACCCATCAAAGGAAAGTTCCGAATCAATAATGAGGATTATTCCTTGACCACCAACTTAATTAATCGATTCTTTGGTTGTGAAGAAAACGTGGATAGGGGAAACTTTTATGCTTTGGAGAAGTTCACTAGAGTTCAAGAAGCTTGGGATATGATTAGCAAAGATGGAAGTGAGTACTTAGCTCAAAGTTCTAGAGCCTCGTCTATTGCTAATCCAATTTTGGCCTACGTACGAAAGGTTCTAGCACACTCTATTTTCTCTAGAATTGAAGGGAACGAAGTGAGAAGTGAAGAGTTGTTCATTTTGTACTCTATGTTGAAATCTAAGAAGGCCGACTTTGGAGCTTATCTTCTTAAGCACCTTGCTTATCAAGTTGGGAGGCTCAATTGTTCCTACAGTGGGTTGATCACCTAGATTGTTCAAAAGTTGAGCCCTTCACCAGAAAGACAAGGTGAGGTATGTGAACGTCTGAATTTAAACTACATGGTGAGGGCTAAGTTGTTTAAGAGGAAGCTGAATGTGATTTGTGTTGTTGGAAGAAATGTTAAGGATCTTTTTCCTCTACTTGAGTACGAGTTGATCACAATTAATAAAGTAGAGAATTTGAAGATGGACTCCCCCGCACACCTTTAAGTTAAGGAGCAATTCAAGAGTTTGGCTAACAAGAGAGCACGTTGTGAATCAAGTTCTCATGGACAAGAAGAGATGCAAGAAGAGCAAAAGCAAGAGCAAGAGGTGAACTATTTTGATCAAGAAGGTGCTAACATTTTTGCAGGTTTAACCAGAAACGAGTGGGGTCATGAAGTACAATCATTGAGGATAGATGTGATTGAGCTTAAGAATGAGTACTCCTATCTTCGCTCGGATGTGACAAGGTTAACCGACAACTATCAGACTCTCAATACGAATGTGGATTCGATTAATAGGAATGTGAGTTCGATGCAATCAAACATGAATACCATTGGTACCAACATTAAGGAACTTCTTACTGCACAAAGAGCGATGATGGATTGGCACATTGAAGAAGGGCATTTCACTTATCCTAGGAACCCTCCTTCGTGAAGTGAAAACTTTGGTCTAACTTCATAAGGATGGGTAACTATCTTTCATATGCTATCTTACTTCCATTTCCATTTTTAGTTGATATTGTTATTGGTATTGTGGGATTTTTAGTAGCTTTCTAGCTTAGTTTGCTTTGTTTGTTATGAATTACTTTGGATTTCTTAATGATGCTTGAGTAGTTTGCTTTAATTTGTTGCATTGCATGATCTTTACTTCACTCTTTCCCAAACTTTTTAGACCCTTGGTCCAAAAAAGTTTAGGGGGGGGTGTGTTGGTTTTGCAAATCTCATTGCAATGCTATGCTTAGATTGATTTTGGTACTACTCCTATGCTTTGATGCTTTATGTTTTGAAGATATATGTTTTGCTCGTTGATTTTTGAGATTTTTGTTGCTAGTTTTGAATAGTGGATGCTTCAGATATGTTTATGATTGTGTGGATGAGTTGAAAGTTCATGTTAAGTGTAATGGATTTATCTCTTGATTCTTGTTTTGTCTTTGGTGCTATGGATTTTATGATTCTTAAGATTTCGATGATATTAACATTTTTTAGATGATATGAGTCATGATCACCCTATACCCGTGAGTGTTGAGCTTTTGATGCCTGTTTCAATCTTGAACGAATGATATTTCTTTTATGAGAGTTCCACACATGTCCATTCTACTCTAGAACTTGGATTGGGTCTTATTTGAGACTAAACTAGATGAAGAGTTTGCATGAAATGATTTGAGGCATTCCTTTGATCTATATTGAGTCACTTTGCCCTATGAGCCTACCATTGATATTATTATCCATTGCTCACCATTTTGTGCCTATAGACCTTTTTAAAACTCTCTTGTCCCTATGATTAGTAGAGTGAAAAGAAGGAAGGAAGATTGGTGATATGATGAAGAACTTGGTGGCCTAAGTGAAAGATATTCAAGATATTTCTATGTATGGATTGATTTGAAAAGAAAGGCAAGTGCTAGCAAAGTATATGAAAAAGGTTGACTTTTGTTGAAATTATGGTCAAGTTTGACTTTTGTTGTTGTATGGCTAAAAAGTTGCAAAGAAAGGGAAGATTGATTCTTGAAAGTGTGATTTAGAAGATGCACAATGGCATGAAGATGTGAATGATCTACTACTTGATTCCTTATATGCTTTACTAATCATAGTTAGACACTTTTATCCATATGTTCCTTCCCTACCAAAGAGCCAACACTACAGCCTTATGAAAGTCCTCATTGACATGTGAATGATTTGTCATTTTAAGTGGTGGAGAATTTGAGACTCAAGCAAAGCTTATGGTAGTAGATGTACAATTGTGTGATGATTGAAAGACCTCAAACACTTGAGAGTTGAGCTATACACTTCCATGTGAGGATCTTGACTCATTGACTTGATATTGTGTTAATTGATTTGATTTTGATAGTTGAGTAAATGATATTGTATCTTAGATTTGCTAGATATTGAGTGATGACTCTATGGCATTTGATTATGTACTTGATGCTTCATTGATACAATTACTCCCCTATCTTATCGCTTCGTTGCTCGAGGTCGTGCAACAATCTAGTTTGGGGGTATGATTAGGGTCATAATTGCATCATTTTTTCTATCATTTCTATATGTTTTGAGGATCTTATGTTCATATTTGACCCTATTATGTTATATATTGTGCATTTAACCCTTTTTTACTAGAAAGTTGTGATTATAGGTGAAAATGAGCAAAACGAGCAAGATTGATAAAAGTCTGTAATTCTGGAGTTAAACCAATGGGTGCAAATAATATACCATGTCGAAGAGTTCGGAGAGAAGGTCGCAACAGAAACAGAATCGAGTCAATCGGAGCTCTAGAACTCAAGATATGGCGAAAATGAGAAGTAGAGGATCGACCGGCACGGACTTACCTTTGCTTGGCTGTCTAACCCCCTTACTCGGCCGCCTGAGTGCCTTAGTCATCCGCCTGGCCGCTGAGTCGTGCGACGGTTGTCCGGACGAGTAGCCGGATGACCACGGTTGGCCATCTGACCCCTTTACTCGTCTGGCACTCAGATTTTCGAATTTTCAGGGGCAAGTTCGTCTTTTGCGCGTTTAAGTGAAGGGTATCATTGTAAATGCATGGAGGGTACTATAAGTACTTCAAGCTCAGATTTCCAAGGACATTCACTTCATTCTCTCACTTTCCATTTCTTAGATTCTTCTTAGATTTGAGGTTAATGGTAGTTACTAAGTGTGTTTACCTGATTCTTCATCTTCAAAGTTCGATTACTTTTGATCCGTTCGATAGATTTTTGATCTGTTTGATCCTGGGTACTCATCTACATTCAAGCTACATTTCTACGGTTCAATTTATTTTTTCACTTTCCGGATTAAGAGATAGCCATTGGAGGTTTGTAGCTAGTTTTCTAATTCCACTTGTATTGGTAAGTTTCCATTTATTTCTTTTGTAAATGACATTAGATATGATGTTTACTTTATTAATTGCAGTAGTTAGATCCCAATTAGCCATGGACTAATTTTCTTATGCATTGGTGTATGATTCTTATGGAGTAATATGGTGCTTTGTTGATCTTATGATTGTCCTGGGAAATTGGATGATTGATTCTCTATATTGATGATTTGAATTAATGTTTTACATGCTTAATTGATTGTTTGGGCCATTAGGGACTTAGCAACATATAAGCATTGAGATTTTCCCTTAATCTTCATGTTATAAGGCCATGCATGTTGGGTGTTTGATGAAATTCCTAGGACAATGAGAGTTGCTCCTTTGTGAATAGGCACTACAATTAGAGCTTTAATGTGTAATTAGGGAAACCTTTGCACCTTAATGAGGCCTTGCCTAATCTATTATCCATTTGATCATTACATGATTAAGTGAAACTGCACCATATGAACCATATGATAGTACACTAATGCATATCCTCTCCACTGGCTCACTTTTGCAAAAAGGTGATAGGTAGTTTACTATTCTTGACAAGCTTAGAAGATAAGAAACCATCCCCTTTTATTGCTTTATTGAGTTTCGATTTTGATACAACAATCATACTTAGCAATCACCCATCTCCATGTGTTCGATATTAAACTTGGTTACCTTGCTACTCCTACTACGATCATGTGCACTTGCGTGTTACACATTTTAAGCAAACACCGGTGTAAAGAAGATCCTATTAGACGCATGACATGCAGCATTCATTGCTTCAACCCAAAACCTTTTAGACACATTCATTGAAGTTAGCATGACCCTAGCCATTTCTTGCAGTGTTCTATTTTTTTTCAACTATGCCATTTTGATGTGGAGTTTTACGAGAGGAAAATTCTTGCACAATCCCTTTCTTTTCACAAAATTCAGTCAACATGCAATTTTCAAATTTCCTACCATGATCAGTTCTAATCCTACTAATTTTCAGATTAAAAACATTTTTCAAAGGCTTGTAAAGAATTTTGAAAACTTCAAAAGTGTCAGATTTTTCTCTAATGAACTCAACCCATGAAAACCTTGAAAAGTCATGAACAACTAAAGAGTATCTCTTATCATCAAGACTTTCAGTCTCCATAGGACCCATTAGGTCCATGTGAAGAAGTTCCAAGCATCTAGTAGTTGTGCATATTGATGTGATTTTGTGTGAAGATTTTACCTGTTTACCTTTTTGGCATGATCCACAAACAGGTGTACTTGTGAAACAGGTAATCCTGTAACAGCCTCTGTCTTAACCAATATTTGTAAATTTCTGTAAATTACATGGCCAAGCTTTCGGTGCCAAAGAACACTTTCATCAGATTTTGAGATGTTGCACGAAGTGTTGTCACCAATGAGGTAACAGTTATCAGCAGAACGATGACCAACCATCACACATTTATCAGTTTCATCCAATACAAAATATGAGTTTTTATCAAACTTCACATGCAAATAGTTATCACACAACTGACTTATGCTTATCAAATTAGCACGTAAACCTTCAACATGAAGCGCATTTTTCAGTTTTGGAAAATCTTCAACATTCAAAGTTCTCTTTCCCACTATGTTACCCTTAGAACCACCACCATATGTAACTTTATCACCATCAGAAGTTTCATATTCATTCAAGTATTCAATATTTCCTGTCATATGCCTAAAACACCCACTGTCAAAATACCATAATCCAGGTACACATGCTTGTAAAGAAGTACAAACAATATTGCAAAGCACTTTGGGTTTTCTAATCCATGCAGATTTTGATGTGTGTGAATACTTGTGTGGTAACACTCCAGGTAACACTTTTCCAGAAAGCAATTCTTCTTTCAGTTTAAAACAGTAAGGACGAATGTATCCTGGAACTGAACAGTAATGACAAATGAAAGTCCTTTTGCCTCTTTGTTTTGGAAACGTTTTAGAAGAAAAGTTTGAATTTGATTTCACAAAGGTGACAGGTTTTTCAAAACTACAAAGGATAGAATTTTCAGAAAATCCAAGACCAAACTTATCAGTTTTTCCAACAGACAAAGCTTCATTCAAAACAGTTGTACCTTTATAGTACGTTTTGAAACTAAGTGTTGAAGTAGTTAACTTTCTTGGAGTTTAGAAATTTCAACATCCTTTTTTGTGAGATTTACCTCAAGTCTTGTGATTGTTTCAATCAGCTCTTCATTAGCTCGAATGACAGCTTTCAATTCTTTTTGAAGTTCAACAACCTCTATTTCTAAAGGTTCTTGTGAGGTACCTGCTCTAAAATGAAAAGCATTAGTAATGTGCTCATCAGATTCAAAAATAGACTGAAACCTGTTTGATGTTGTTGCTGGGGTTGTCACACTGGGTTCAACATTCGAGTCACTTCCAGAGAAATCATCTTTCACACATTCAGATAAAAATGCAAGTTCTTCATCTGTAGCATTTATATCTTCATCAGAATCTTCATCACTCAAATGACCTTTTTCCTATACTCAGGATCATACTTAAAGTTTTTTCTTAGAAAAGGCTTTCGACCAGAAGTTTGAGGGGAATTTTTAAAATCTATCTTAGGCTTTGAGTTAAAATCAAATTTCTTTCTCTTTTACCTAAGGTAGGCTTCAAATTTTTTGGTAAGAAATGCAATACTATCAGTGTCATCAGAAGTGTCATCAGCACTTTCTTCAACCTGTTCAATTTCAGTAATAACAAAAGTTTTTCCAGAACTTGAAGAGGTTTCTCATTTTAAAACAACAATACCCTTTTTATCATATGTTGAATCTTGTTGAGGCAAATACATTTCATAAGTTTTTAAAATGTTCATTAACTCATTATGACTCAACAAATCAGTGTTCCTAGCTTCTTCTATGGCACAAACTTTACCATTAAATCTTCTAAGAAGAGTAAGAAGGGTTTTTTTCACTAACCTGATATTGGAAATTAGATCTCCAAGTGATTGCAATTCATTCACCACCTCATAGAGTCTTTCATTGTAGGAATATATCGTCTCATCATCTTTCATTCTTAGGCCTTCAAACTTTGTGTTCAACATCCTTGCATTTGCTCTACGGACACTACACGAACCTTGACAGTGTTCTTGTAGTCTTTCTCATGCATCTTTGCCTGAGACACAATCCTGGATAAGGTTGAACATCACATTATCAATAGATGAGTTGATTGCGTCGATGGCCTTTGAATTTTACAATGATGAGTTGTTCTCCTCCGTGGTCCATTCAAGCTCATTCTTGAGGATCTGGTCTGCATCTTTATCTTCAGTTATGGGAGGGCTTTAACCTGACAATATGCTCTTCCAGACATGTTCATCAAGAGCTTTGATGTAACTACTCATCAGGCTTTTCCATGCAGCATAATTAGTTCCATCGAGTATGAGAGGACGGGAGATGGATCCACTGGAGTAGATGGCTTCAAGAGAGTAATCCCTGACAACTCAACACGCAGCACCATGACCAACACTTAGTACCATCAAGTGATGGCTCTGATCTTACTTGATAAGTGATGTGGTATCGTTGAGTTGAAGTATTGTTCGAAGTATGGTCGACACTCAAGACAACACTTAATGTGTTAAGAATAATGTAGAGAGAATAAGTAAATATCGGAGGACTTGAACACAAGGATTACTCAATCTTTCCACAAACTAAACTTGTTTGTGGCGGCCTCAAGGCAGAAGTATCACTAACTTGGAAGAAGTGATTACAAAAATAAATTCGAGACTTGTAAACATTCCATCCAATCTCAAACATAAAATCGGATAAAATATCCAAACAAGTTCCCAAATGGCAAACCTAGATTGTTAAGTGTAAGCCTACTTCAAGTACATGCTTCCATTACATGTGAACAACATATACAAAATGTACGGGATAATACTATAAACAGTGTTGTACGAGTGGTATCAACACTTGTGAAAACACTACAGCAAAACCGTAAAAATGGTTCTGATTAATGCGCGTTGCTTCAATATGTAGTGTGGGGCCTCTCTCTTAGTTTCTGGACATCTTCCTCATCTATTTGTAGAGTTGGAAAGTGAATCCATCCATCAGAGTAGTGGATACAATGGACAGAAGTTGAGATCCACTTTTTAGGAGTTGAGGTAACTGCCATGTAACTTCTATTCTCCTCTCTCTCGGTTATAACTCCCTTGGTTTCATATCCTTCCAGGTGACTCATGAATATTCTGGGACGCTCATGAATATTCTGGGATATTTGAATAACTGTTGTTGACCATCGTTGACCAAAGACAACACCAAGGACAATCATTCGAGCAACACTTAGCAGTCAATCATTATATCATGTTTCCTGGAGGATGTTGATCTAAAATGATAGCAAAGACAAATATTCAAGCAACAGTAAAAAGTTAGTCGTTAGAACAAATTTCCTGGAGGATGGGTGTGATTCCAGATGTGATCAATACTGGCCTCAACAGTCACATCAATAATTTGTATTAGAGATACTAGAAATACACTTGAATTTCCCCAAAAAGCCCAACTATATAAGCATTAGAAATCCAAAACATTGGTTTCATAGGCATAAGATTTTTGATACTATTGAAGCCTTTTGGGGGAAAACTGAAGCAACGCCAGTTTAATTATCTAATTGTTTTGTTGCACCCATTGATTGTGGTTCTTTCTTATTGTTCTATTTTCCAATAAGATGATCTATAGGTGAGGAAGAAGCTTTATGTTCCTCGAGTGGAAAACAAGAATAATTTCATGTGGATGTTTTATGTTCTTCATTTGATCAACATATTGAAGAACAATATGAAAAACCCTAAAAAATGCACAAAAAGTATATGCTTCAAGAGGTCAATGTAATAGGAACTGAAAGCCCTAAAATAAAGAAAAGATGTTCGTGACATTAAAAGCCCTTAAAATTCTCATAATATAAGGCAAATCAAATTGGAAACAGGAGGAAGATAATATATCATCGAATAACTTACAGGCTCATCGTGAAACTGACCTTGGAGTGGACCTGAACCAAATTGGAGTTGGAAAAATCCACAAATATACAATGGAGTTGTGGTGGCTGCACCCAGCGACAAAAACTATTTGCCCAACTCTCAACGGTCAATCAAGTGAAGCTCTTTTCCCCCACCTAAGAAATCATCATATGTCAAATGTGTAAACCAATTTGATTTGCAAGTTGTGGAACCCAATTTGATTTGAAATATATATTGTGAATAGGGACGGATTTGGAACTCACAAAGCACAGTAGGAGGCCAGTGAAAATTGTCTGTCGTGGATCAGAATAAGAAATGTTGCTATGAACAGTGCTCTAAAGGTAATAAGGGAGCTTATATTACCGGGTCGGAGTAATAAATTCCGGATCCTGCTTAATATTAGCTTGGTTACCAAACAGGATTACAAGAGTAATATAAGGGGTAATATGTGTTTATATTGTCTACCAATTGGAGCCTTAATGTATAAATAATTAAATATATATGGATGTACTATAATTTTATTTAATTAATTATATCATTTTATAATATGTAAAAAATTCATAACAAATTTGATATTGAAAAAAATATATTTTTCCTCTATTCCACGGGAATTTACACGCTTCCTTTATTTAAATATCCTACACAAATTTGTAAACTATTAAAGAAATATTGATTTACATACATACTCATATCATATGCATATTTACTTATATGCCACTATTTTATTTTAAAAAATATTTTTTCCAAACCACGTAAAACCCATATGGTACAAATGTTTCTGGGTCGGATCGCATCTGGTCATTTTTCTCCAAATTCCGGGCAAGCTGCAATTTCATATTTTCCCTCCCAGATTATGTTATAGGGAAATTTGTATTACTATTAGGCAAACGTGTGTTATTATCAGATTAAATTTTTTTTTTACATATATTCATTTTATTTTTATAGAATAAATATTTTCTCGTATAATGTAATAGCAAAATGTGTTATATTATAAAAAAAATTATTTTTTCATAAATATCCATTTATTTGTATAATAATAATTATTTTTTCTTATAATAACATATAAAATAGTAACAAGTGTGTTTTTATATCAATCAATATATCTATCTTTTAAGGATGATAATTAAATTAAAAAATACATATTTGTTCTTAACAAAATCACATTTTATCCTACAGTAACACATGTTCGCCCACATAGTAACACAAACTATAGAGCAAATATGTGTTACAATTAGAGCAAATATATGTTATTATCTTATAAAATATTTTATTTTACATATATTCATTTATTTTTATAGAATAAATTATTTTCACATAATATAGGAGTAAAATATATGTTATTATAAGAAAATATTGATTTTTCACAAATATTTATTTATTTTTAAAGAAATAATTATTTTTTTATATAATAACACATATAAAAATAGTAAAAAGTGTGTTACTACATGAAACAATATACCTAGATTTAAAAGGATGATGAATAAATTAAGAAACACATATTTAATCTCATAAGAATACATTTTTCCTTTCAGTAACACACATTTGCACATATAGTAACACAAATTGGGAGCAAATATGTGTTATAATTAGAGAAAATGTGTGTTACTATAGAATTATATGTGTGTTACTGTATATACAAACATTTATTTTTCTTTAGAAAAATATATATTGTACTTATATAACATATGTAAGGTATTAAAAGATGTATTTATACGTTAACAACTTATTATCAACATAAATAAATAAAAATAGTAAAAAAATAAATTAACACATATTTATTCTTGCAAGAATACATAGTTTCCTTATAACTACTTGAAAAGTACAAAAAATAAACTTTTTAAGAATTTGTAAGACAGATTTTGTCTTTTCAATAATACATTATGTCTATATAGTAACATATTTGGCAGCGAATTTTTAAATTTATATCACAATATTATTTAACTTTTTTTAAATTAACACACTAATTTAAAAAAAAACTCTAAAAAGAAAATAGCCAACCGCTTGAAACGGTAGGCGGGAAACGTGGGAGTTGGTAAAAAGGATCTTGGGCAGCTCTTTTTTTTATTCTAAAAGTTTACTCTTAGAAAAAAATCTACAATAAAATATTTTATACAAGTATTATTTAAAATAAAATTATTTAATACATTTGAAGACTCTCACTCTTATCACAATGATTGCGCACATAATCACGCAATTACGGTGTCAAAGTGCGACAACCAATAGGTTACAAAACTGAAGATAGGAGAAGGGGAACGAAAGAACACTAAGAGCTCGAAGTCTGGTGAAGAAGTAAACCAGGTGATAAAGATTGAAGAAATGGCATAGGCTGGACTGCCAGCCATAATGAGTTGCATAGTGTGGAATGCGTGGGGTCTGGGCAACCACCGCGCATTCCGCTCTTTACAGCGTCTAATCGTTGAACATTATCCTTGTATATTGTTTATCCTAGAGTCTAAAGTCAAGTCTGGAGTTGGTAATAGATGGAAATCTGTTTTCAAGTTTGATCAATATTTTGGTGTAAGTGCAATAGGGTCGGCCGGTGGCCTTGTTATGTTCTGGAAGAATGAAATGAATGTGTCCATTTTGTCTTACTCGTCTGCTCATATTGATTGTTGCATATGTTTTGGTGGTATTTGTTGGAGGTTTACAGGATTCTATGGCAATCCTATTACTCACTTAAGATAAGTCTCTTGGAAACTCCTTAAAACCATCGCAAATTCACACCAGGGTAATCCAAAAGCATGGGTTGTGGGAGGTGATTTTAATGAGATTAGATGCGATAGTGAAAAACAAAGGGGCGGAATCAAGCCATATAGCCAATTGATCCAATTTAATGACACTCTTCAAGAATTGGGGCTCACTGATCTTAGATGCAAAGGCCCAAGATTCACCTAGATAAACAAAAGAAATGGCGCAGCTTTGATTAGAGAAAGATTGGAAAGATTCGTTGCTAATGCAGAGTGGATAGAATTATTCCCAAACGCTGAGACTTGTAATTTGGGCTTCTATGGCTCAGACCATAGAGCTATCCGACTTGATATCTCCAGAACACAGCCTGAGGTTCCAAGAAGGGATTTGAGAAGGTTCGTGTTTGAACATAAGTGGATTCAAGAGGAAGGATACAAAGTTGTGGTGAAGGATTGTTGGTGTGACGCCCCATTTTTTTTTTTTTGTATCGACATTCTAAAAACCCGAGTTGTCACATGGTGACCCAAAAACCCAGCTAAATTTTTTTTTCAAACAATAATAATAGCAACATTAAAAGATAGCGGAAGCGTACGATAAAAGAAGCAGTGACCATTTTCCAAAATACCCCACAAGATCACGTTAAAAGTTTGGCACAAAATAGACAAGCAAAATAAACATCACATCATTTCATCATCGAGGGATATAATAGTGTTCATTTCCTCGACGCACCGATAAGTCTTAACTTAGGTCTAGCATATTGATGGTATTCATCATAATAGTTAATTCCATAATTAAGTGCATATCACGATTAAAACAAAAACAAGACACGGGAATTGTATCACTCTCCAACTGGCGCGAGCTCCCCTTCATCAGTACCTGAAAAGATTTAAAATATGGGGATGT
>JAPKLY010000344.1:370951-437987 GCA_026898435.1 Prunella vulgaris | reverse complement strand
CTAATTTGGTTTGGGGTATTACAGTTGGGATAACTCCACACATTACAATAATATCCAGGACAATCTTAAAATGTGTGCAGCTGGACTACAGAATTGGGCGGTGAAAAGGCAAGGAAATGCTAAGAGAATACAGCAACTACAAAAACAGGTGGAAATGGGATGGGGAAATGAAAAGGGCTATGTTGACAAGCTGGAATTGCAAAGATTGGAAAGAGAACTCAACCACCTTGAGGATCAAGAAGAAAGTTACTGGCGTTAGAGATCGAGGATTAACTGGCTCAAAGCAGGGGATCGGAATACTTCTTATTTCCACAGAAAAGCTAGTGAATGAAGAAGGAAAAATACCATTACAGGCCTTCTCAACAGGGATAGTCAATGGTGTACAAAGGAAGAGGAAATTACTGATATCATCACTACCTACTATGAAAACCTTTTCCAATCTCAAAGCCCCTCTAAAGAAGATATCGATGAGGTTGTTCAGACTATTGATAGCAGATTATCTGAAGAAATGAAGAACCTTCTGGATCAACCCTTTTCTAGTGAGGAAGTTAAGAAAGCCACTTTTGAAATTAATCCCTCTAAGGCCCCAGGACCGGACGGTTACTCAGCTGGATATTTTCAAAATGCTTAGGATATTGTGGGATTGAATCTAACTCAGCATATATTGGGCATCCTCAATGAAGATAAATCTCTTGAGGACTGGAATCACACCACAATTACACTCATCCAGAAGGTTAGATCTCCCAAAGCTATGAACGATTATCGCCCCATCAGTCTTTGTAATATTTTGTACCGTATAACAGCTAGAGTCATCACCAACCTCCTCAGATTGGTACTTCATGATTTGATCGATCAGTCCCAAAGTGCTTTTATTCCTGGGAGACTCATCTCCGATAATATCCTTATCGCTTTCGAATGTATGCACTGGATTAGAAACAATAGAAGCCACAATGGATTTGCCGCGGTGAAGCCAGATATGTCAAAGGCTTATGATCGGGTGGAATGGGAGTATCTCAAATGTCTCCTCATCCAGCTGGGTTTTAATCAAAAATGGGTAAAATTGATTCTTGATTGTGTTTCGTCAATTTCTGATCTTTTAACATTGGGGGCAAAGTTATTTGAAGAATTAAACCTTCGAGGGGAATTAGACAAGGGGATCCCTTATCCCCTTACCACTTTGTCCTTTGCGCACAAGGATTATCTACAATCCTAAATAGAGAAGTTCATAATGGGCAACTGCAAGGGGTCACGATCGCGAGAAAGGCACCGATGATTTCACACCTCTTCTTTGCTGAAGATAGCCTCATCTTCATCAAGGCTAATCGACCCAATGGAGATTGCCTGAGAGATTGTCTTGAGAAGTATCAGATGGCTTCTGGGAACTCGTAAACTTCGAGAAATCAGCTGTCTCATTTAGTCCAATACAAGACAAAAAGACAAAAGCCAAATGCTTGGCTCTCTCCAAATGAAGGCTTCACAGGGGCATGAGTTGTATCTTGGTCTTCCCACTCTCTCATCAAGACAAAAGAGGCTTCAATTCAGATTCTTAAGAGACAGAATGTTTAAGAAGATTGAAGACTGGAAAAGCACCGAACTCTCGGATGGTGGCAAAGAGGTTCTCATTAAGGCTGTGCTCCAAGCAATACCAATATATTTTATGGCTTACTTCTGTATTCCAATGACAATTTGCCATGATATGGAGAGTTTGATTGCTAAGTTCTGGTGGGGAAATTTGGGGAGTAAAATAGGAATTCATTGGTCAGCTTGGAACAACATCTCTAGAAAGAAAGAGCAAGGAGGACTTGGCTTTAGAAACCTTGCAGTCTTTAATAAAGCATTGTCGGCAAAACAATTGTGGAGAATGATTGAAAGACCTAGTGCGCTTATGACAGCCCTATTTAAAGCAAGGTATTTCAAGCACGTGGATATAATGGAAGCAGAGATTGGGCACAACCCATCTTTTGTTTGGAGGTCACTCTTGTGGAGTAAGGACCTTTTGGAGAAAGGAATTAGGTGGTGTATCAATGATGGGAGAAAAGTAGAAATTTTCAAACATGCTTGGGTTCCACTGCTGGAAAATGGAAAGATAAAATCTAGAATAGCAAGTGATTCTTCTGTGGCAAGGTTTATTAATTTGTCTAATTGGTGGGATGAAAATCTGGTTAGGAATGCCTTCCACCATCATGAAGCTGATGCAATTCTAAGGACACCCATAGTTGAAGGTACACAAGGGGACATCAGGTTTTGGCTGCCACATAAAAGGAGTGTATATGATGCACGTTCAGCTTACTTCCTTGTTGTGAAAGAGCAGGACCTGAAGCGAGAGAACGCAGGACCTTCTACAGCAGCAAAACAGAAATAAATGTGGCAAAAGATCTGGAATTTCAAACATTCCCCCTAAGGTGCGTATTTTTATTTGGAAAGTCATGAATGATTTTATTAAAACTTCAGCCAACCTTGCTAGTCGACATATCCCTTGTTCTCCAACATGCATTCTTTGTGGAAACCCAGTAGCCACTACTGCACATGTTCTTTTCTCTTGTAAATTTGTTTGCAACAATTGGAAGAAACTTGGGGTTTGGAATTATTGTAAAAATGGAGAGTGGTTTTCAGCCAAAGACATTCTTGATTTTCTTTTTTCCCTCAAAGATAAGAGCTTTTCGGAAGAAGTTGCTATGGTGATGTGGGGAATATGGAAAGAGAGATGCAAGGTACTACAATTTAATGATGAACAGGAAAAAGATAGGAGTAATTTCGATAAAATTGAGGGATTATGGGCAGTTGATTTTCTACAAAGTTTCAGAACTTTTAGTGACCAGATGGAGCCGCTAATGAAACCAGATTTACAGAAGATTAACACACACAAAAGCCAGGTTGATTGGCAAGGCACGATGATCAATGTTGACGCAGGCTTCAAGGAGGAACGAGCTATACACATTTATCAACACAGGGGACTGTATAGGATGAGAAATCTCAATATACTACTCACTCTATCCCATAAAAATTCACACTTTTTTTTATTTGAACATCTCACACCAATTTACACACTACTATAAAAAAAATAAAAAATAAAAACCCATAAATTCACATGTACACTTATAAAATTTTATACACATTTATCCATATACCACTATTTTTTTTTAAATTCCCAGAGAAATTAACGAGGCTGGAGGGAGTAATTGTTTATATAAATATTGGGATAAGTGTGTGCGTTTATATATTACATGCAAATGCACTTCAAATAAGGTTGGATCAGAATGTGTGCATGCTTGAGAAAGAAGTCAGGCGATCAGATATCGTAGTAACGTGTTTAAAATAGGGTTGATCGTCACGAAACGCAGAAGAGAACAGAATCCAATGTGTCTTCCCAACATTCATAAACCGCAGCAGAATACAAATACAAAGCAAGGCACGCGACGAGCTAAACTTAAATTGTCTCGAAATATGAATATCTGGAGATTTCAGCATTTAACAACAATAGAAAGCATCATTAAATATCCATAGGGGCCGCACCTTGATCAGCCATGCTTTCCTCACCTGCACCAGCAGCTGAAGCTGCATCTGGTTCGGCAGCAGGTGGTGGTGGTTCTTCGCCTACTACCTCAAATTCATTGATCAGTTTCTGCACAGTTTCTTGATCCAATACCTGAAATGACTCCCCTACCCCAAGTACGGAGATGGTGCAAATCGTGCTTGTCAGTTTTTCACCTTGCAGTGTCTCCCTCAATGCAAAAAGTGCATCCTTGATCAGATTTTCTCGTGATGAGTCCGTAAAGCTCTCGAACTTACGTTCTAAGTAGGTCTTTGCAGCCTGTGATCGGGACCCAATTGCAAATGCTTGATACTCAAAGTAGTTTCCACTTGGACAGTTGTAATAAAGGTGAGCTCCCGATTCATCTAGACCACCAACCAGCAGACCAACGCCATACGGCCGTTTCCATGAGCGCTGAGTGCAGACCTGCAATAACTCAATGATGAAAATATATTCTAGGACTCGAGTAGCGAGGCTTTTTCTATCAGCATATGAAAATAAGGCAAATATTTCTATGCACCTTGTAACTTAAGTGCATTTCTAAATGGTATTAGAATTTACTAAATGGTATGATCAGTATTATCTGTTTTCACTAGTTGATCAGTATTAGTTGTGCACCAGTTGCCCCGTGAAAGACCAAAGAAAGATTGATCTGATTCTTTCACTAATGGACTGTTTTCAAACACAAGCAGAGACCCAGAATTACTTTTTTTTCTTCTCAAAAATAAAATAAAATAAATATAAAACTGATTCTAACAGGCTAACAGCTTAGAAAGGGGAAAAAAAGATTCTAAACTATCCAGTTCAAGTAGCAAGCACCCCATATTGCTAAAGTAACCTACATGCTTGATTTGACATATACAAGAAATCCCAGTATAAACAGATATTGATCACAAGAAAACATGACGAAATAAAAATGGAAGAAAAACAGGAAATAGAACCACACACAGAAGCGTAAGACTTTGACCAAGAAAAAGGTTACATCACGTAGATAAATTTTAAAATTTGTAGCTGATATAAAGAACCTTGCACACTCTTCCAAAAGTGACAGCAATTTATTAAGAATACAGAAGTGTTCTTTTGAGGGAGCCTCAACAGTAACAACAAGCATACAAGGTGTGGTTGTAACTTTTGTAAAAAAAACAGAAGATTAGTTAAGGCTGAATTTGATGTCATCATCAATTGATAACTAAGCATTGGTTAAATAATTAGGCATATATGAGTATTCTACAGATGTAAGATTTACAGAGAAGCAACCACAAAATGGAAGTTACTGCTGTTCCACATGAAGTAATATGGAACTGAAAACTCCATCATACAAATACACAATTTGGAGTGTCCTTTTCATTTAAAATAGTATGAGAAGTTCACAGTATGTAACCCAGGAAAACCTAGAAAAGACTTGGAACTCCAACGGCTAAAAATACAGTGAAATTTGAGGCTATCATAATCCACATGCAAAAGAGAGATAAGCAAAGATCATTTCCATCTATATTATGTCACAATGAAATGCATCACCTAGCATTAAAGTTTTCCAGAATTGACAGCTAGGGAATGATCTATGTGATCTAATTGTTGATAAGTTCCCCCACCCACCCTATCCTCACCCCAAAGAAAAATTGTTTAAAATAAATTCCTATATTTTCCTTTATGTTTGTGTCTGAAAGTGTGCCCACCTAAATTCAATTTTTTTAAAAGAGATTCTTTTACATATTTCCTTGCAACTAACCACATTCATTACAATAAGTGATCAGGAGCATCCAATCATCAGAACTTCAGAACGTCCGCATTTGAACAACATTTTTCAGTGTTTACGAGACACAATATAATTTCAATTGACAATCTAGTCTTTTTGCAAAACTGTTGCAGATATAACTAAAATAGTTTAGCTATATGTGTATTAAACAGAATTAACAATGATCACAACAGCAATATCAACATTAACTCAACTTTTAAGCCTAATCAACGTATCCACATCTTATTTTTGGTCACAACCTGCAACTTTAAATTTCCAAACGACCAAACCTAATGCACTTAAACACATCCCAAATCCCAATAATAATGAACACACCAAACCCTGAAACAAGAAGAAAGCAGTTAAAAAACAAAACAAACAAAGCAGTTAAAATAATAAATTAATAATGTACAGAGAAGTCATTTGTTTCAATATGTAACCACTGGCACAAAACAAACATCTATTATAATGGAGTCCTCAAAATATCCATTATATAAATTAACTTGATGAGGAATCCATGCAAACCCAGTAAATTGAGATCCTCCGCTAATTACAACGAAGAGAACAAGCTCAGCTTATCAAATTGCTCCGCATACCCTTTAAATATTGGAAAAGTTCGGATTTGAACATATGACTAGGCCGTGTAAACAAAAGTTAGTGCTTCTAAATGTTGTTGATTTGATTATACTGTGAAAAAAGACTTTAAAATGATATCAAGAGGTTATTCTGTGTAAACAAAGACAAGCTTTGGCCACATTGCAGCTAATCCTTCAGGGCTACTCCCTCTTAGTTTAAATAGAGACAGGTCTGTTGTGTTGGCGCTTAATGACGCATTTATATTACATTCATAAGCAAATTCACTTCAAACACCAAAAACCAAGGGAAGCTGCTTATAGACTTTCCTCAATTCTCAGTGAAAACTCTAGCATCATCTCATGTGGACTGTGCAAATTAGAGTTGCTAACTGCGGAACAGTTCTCCAATTAAATTAAGATTTGATGATGAATTTGTAGAAATGCGTACGAGGACAATTTATTTCCGAAATAAGTTTTCTGAAGAGAAGCAATAGAAATGTAAGATTATATCCATGCAATATGAACACTTAAACGTCGTGTCATATGTAGCACAGAAGTTCTTAAAGTTTTCTTTTTCCAGCAAAACAACAAAAGCTAATTATCAAAAACCAAGATTCAAAATTCTTTTTTCATCCCTTTTTCTCTTCAAATGGGAATCCATGTAATCCATTTTCATTTTCTAATATTTGTCCATCACAGTTAGTTTCAATCAAATAGTCTCAAAGAAATTACTTAGTTTTAAACCCTATACCTCACTTCCAAAAGCTGAATGCGCCATTTCTCTCTCAATTTATAGTCAAGAGATAAAATTATTTTTATTTAACATTCTATCAAACTAGGCCAACCTAATGAAAGTTCACAAACAAAATCTCATCAAAGCATTTCTTCACATAGATTGCAAAATTCTCATACTATTAGCCCTTAAAAACTCGCAACCTTTAATTACACTAATTTTACATTTCCGCACCACATAGCAAAAACGATCTTGTTTAACTTATTATGTAAAAGGAAAAGTCGAGAGAGAATTTAACACTACAAACCCTAAATCCTAAAACCTTCCTCTCAATTAAGCAATGCAGTGATACACAGAAGAAGCATCAAAACCGGAATAAATAAAATAAATATTAAACACTTAGGGTTTTAACGAAAAATTAAATAAAACCTGAGCCTTGTCCGCAAGCTTAACAACAAGGCGACCAACGGGGAGTGGAGACTCGTAGGTATACGAATAATTAATGCATTCGTTGCGCATGTATCTGGAAAGCACTCGTCCGTCAGCAGTGAGTCCGGCGATAGCCACGCCGATGTGGTCATCGACCTTGAAGATCTTCTTCTGGTGTGAAGAAAGCTCGGAACTTGCCTTGTTGACACACGCGAGCACCACGTGAGTCTTCGATCTCAGCCCTATCGCCGCCGAGCCCTGCTTAACCGCCTCCATTGCGTACTCTACTTGAAATAACCTCCCCGCCGGGGACCATGTCGTGACGTCGGTGTCGTACTGATTTCTGAACATTCTGAATTTATAATAGACTTAACGTTTGTGAGTGTAGATTCAACAATCTGCGTATATGTTTAACTCTGTTCGTCTCTCGCTCTATTTGACAAGCAGAGGAGAGAGAGGGTGAGAGGGGTTTCCTTTCTTTTTCTTCAAGCCAAGTATAGACTTACATAACTGGTTCTGGGCTAGATGTTATGGGCCTGGGCCGATATTCAGAGGGAGCATTGGGCCAAGAATGCCCATTCAACAAACACTATATATACTTGGGCCCAGGTTATTGACACTAGTCACTTTGAGAAATATCAGCATTTTTTTCGAAAATTTTATCAATTTTTGGCAAAATTTTTAAATTTTTTATTTTTTTTGTACTGTATTCGGAAAAAAATATCGAAAAAATGAAAATATTTTTAAAAAAAATAATGAACAAAGGGTAGTGTATTTTTCAAAAGAATAGTGTATTTATCTGGATACTGTATTTAAAAAAAGGCTTAGTGCTAATAACTTGTCAGCCGACTCCAATATTGATTTTTAAATAAACTGTAAAATTTTTAAAATATTTTTTTATTTACTAGCTAGTTAAATCTCAAACCACTGAGTTTACGATATTGATTATTAGTGCTTTAAAAACGAAGAAATCAAAAAATTATTTAATTTACTGAACAATGAAGTCATATGTTCGTTTTTAAGCTACTTTTATTTATTATTTTTAATATATATTTATGTGGTTTTTAATGAATAAAATATGGATTAGAAGTATAATGATGTAATGTAAATTGTTTAACAAGATTCTTTTCGTATTTTAAAAAATTTTAATTCTGAATTTCTAAAATCAATGACTTCGGAAAAAATATGGAAACTATGCATGTTTTTTAAATAGATTTTGTAATTTACATATATTTAAAAAAAAAAAGTCAAATTTATGTGCACTCTCGAAATGATGTGTTTGAACATTTCAGACAGATGAAGAAGGATATATTAGAAAACATAATTCCTATTTTTTTTAAAACCTTACCCCATTTCCATTAATTCGTTTTCAGAAGGGATCGAACCCAGACCACCCACTAAAGTGAGGAGTCCGGTGACCAGGTGAGTTAGCCCACCTAGTTTAATTCCTATTATGTATAAAAATAACAAGAAGAAAAATTAGTTCACAATCTTGTCTCCATCACAAAATTCATGTGTGAAATTAGTACAACATTTATTTTTTTATAAAACATGCCAAATATTATTTATTAATTTAATAAGTTGAACTTGTAATATCTTATCTCTACTATCTGAGAACTGAGTGGGACTCTTGTGAATTCGAGTTCACATGAACTTGTATCACTGTTATGTGTAATATTATCACTGTTATAAAAAATATACTTAATTTTTTAACAGTAATAATATATATGTATAACAGTGATAGTGTATACACATAACAATGGTAATCGATAAACTCAAGTTCACTGTGAACTTGAGTTCATACAAGTTTTTGTCTTGAGAATTACATTCACCTCTCCAAAATTCTCTATTTCAAAATACTCAACTCTCATTCAATCTTATCCTAATTTTAATCTCAATCCTCCATCATATAACCTCTAATCCCCTACCATCCATTTGTTTTTATTAGTATCGATAAAATTTAAAACCATCAATAAACTGTAGCTACCGAAAAAACTATGTATCATGGTGTTGTAGGAATCTATTGTATGCTTTAAACCTATACGAGGAATCTCTTCAAAGAGATGTCAAGCCTCATGTAAATTTTCACTCTTTTAATATCCACTTAGCATAGCAGCGGATGCACCAACAATTTTACATATCTTCTGCATCTATTAACTATAAAGGTTTATATTGATAAATTATTATTTTTTAGTGAAAAAGTGCATCTAACGAAATTTTGGAATTAAGAGAAATGAGAAGGGGAGAAATCAATCTGCTTTGAATGAGATTCGTAGTGATTTGATTAATGTATTTTTCTAATATATTTCATGTTTATTTGGATGTGAGTCTCTCTGTATTTAAGTTAATTTTGTTTACTATTTTTATTATTTTTGGCGTTGTCGTGAATAAACATTAGGAATTATTTCATACGTTTGAGGTGAATGTGAATGCTTATTAGAAATTTTTGGCGTCGTCGTTAATTTAACATAAGTTTATTCATGAAATTCATGTTTATTTGGAAATATTTTTTAGGGTTAATTACATGTGAGTGTTAATTAAGTCATCAAAACTCACGCAGGTGCTACTACTTTTCTAAATTTCATATAGGTGATAAGCATGTATATTAATGGTCTCCTATATACCATAAATAACCGATATGCCATCGGACTTTCAATTACCCCCATATCCAGCTGTATGCTAACACCTACACCACACTCTCACTCATTCACATCTCTCTCCTTCTCTCTCTTCAAAAATCATGGCGGAACAGCCGCCCTCTACGTTAGTCTCCAGGCATCGGTGAGAATCAGGCGGACGGCGGCGCACTCGCAGCATCTCGACAGCCCCAGCAGTAGCGACGGACAGCCTCCACTCCGGCTTGAAGCAGATCCGTGACGAACAAGCTCCCAACGGCACCATGGCGGTTCTGATTCATGGCGGCGCTGCAATGGCTCTCGGCGGTGGAGGCGGGCGTGACCCCACGACGGCGGAAGGAGAGGCACGGCGGCGGTGGAAGGAGAGGCGCGGAGGTGGACGCGACCCCACGACGGCGACAACGGCGCCACAACGCGATGAGCTTCGTGAACCGACGCGTGGAGTGGCCTACGCGAATGGAACCGACAGAGGCGGCGCTCGAAGAAGAAATCGTCGGAGTTAGCGAAATCACGTCGCTGGATTTTCCTTTCTCTGTTAGACGTGAAAATCAAGTAGGTGTCACGGGTGGGTTTATACGATATTGTAGGAGTTATCGTTCTTGTATTTTTCACTTATTTTGTTTTTTTTTTTTCTATGTTTGTTTTGTGAGAGTTAATTGTTCTTTCTTGATTCTCCTATTTTACCTATGGTCTATTTAGCACAGATTTGCCTTTTTATGGTGATGACCGGTTTTGTATAATTTTTTTTCTATTCCTGTAGATCTTTTTGGGTCATGATGTATTGAAGTTTCTATCTTTTCGTTTTGTTGGGTATAGCAAAAAAATTGTTGGGTATATTCTGTTTACAAAGAAGCAGTACAATATGAAACTTTGTGGTACAATCACAAACTTTTAATAGTACATTTGCGTATATAATAGTATGTTGGGACAATCTGAGTATTTTGATTAGATCCCAAAACCCCTGATGAATTTGCCTAAGTATAGTGTTCAGGATAAAATAGTTCAGGATAGTTAGGTTAGAGATTCAGTACAGAAGGACCGTGCTGAAGACTGAAGAATATTGGAGTCGACCCAATTTACTGAAGTCTGAAGCGTAAACCATTTTGAAGAAGTCAGTCAGTCTCGCTGAAGATTGTCTGGTCTGAAGCTGAAGATCGAAGCCTGCTGATCCATCCTGAAGCCAATCCTGAAGTACCATTGTCTGATGTTTCTACTGAATACACTAAGCATGTTCAGGACAGAACTCAGTCAGTGAAGAGTAAGTATTACCTATCAGGCTGTGCTGAATGCACATAGGACCTGACTTAGGCCTTGGTTCAGTTTACCTGAATCCTGTAAGTCCGAAGCAAAAAGGTAACACATACTGAGCTGAATGACCTATCAGGCTGTGCTGAATGCACATAGGACCTGACTTAGGCTGTGGTTCAGATTACCTGAATCATGTCAGTCCAAAGCAGAAAGGTTATTTATGCTATGGGACAAGAGACAAAAAGAATGTCAGTAAGGCTCCATTAAGGCACACGTTCGTACTGAGTTATTGCAAGAGACTCAGAGCATTGAATGTACGAGGAAGGATAAATGTCTGAAGGTCAACTAGCCGTTATAGCGGAGAGCCAATGATCTTTCGACACGTAAGCACGGAGTCTGCGCAGTATTTAATGCGGCATTTAATGCGTCTCAAAAGGTTGCAGGTGATGTGACAACTTGCCAGAATAAGCATGGCGGGTAGGTCGAACAGTATTTCTAGCCTGCAATCTACCTAAAATAGGAAAGATTTGATTTGATCTCCTCCAACGGATCTATTTTGAATCTTGCCTATAAATATGGAGAACCTTGCACCCATTCAAGGTTAACGGGAAATTTCCAAGAGAACTCTCAAGAATCCAAGAACACAAAGCATATCATAAACAACACTCTGCAATTAAATTTCCCTAGTGTTGTAGTAGGATTCACTCTGTATTTGCTTAGATCGATAGCTCTAATATTTAGCACTGTTTTGTATTGCTAGAGCTATCTTAGTTGGAAACCAGAATACCAAACCTCTCAAAGTGTGAGATAGGTTGGTTAGAAGGACTGGGACTTGTAAAACGCCCAGGGGTCAGTTCCTAAGAGAGGAAGTTGGCTACTCGTGTCCCTTGGCACGTAAAACCCAAGTACCTATCCTCAGGGTTTTGAGGATAGCTTCCTGTTAAATCAGGTCGTGGACGTAGGAGTTGGTTATCTCCGAACCACGTTAAAAAGTCCCCTGTGTGCTGATTTACTGTTTTGTTCAGGATCATAATTGTCATCATATTAAACTGAACATACTGCATTGTTTTTAACTTCAGGACTGAATCAATCATCCTGAATCTGAATACTGTGCACTCAGCCTTAACCACCAATTTACTAAGCAACTCAGAGAAAGCGTTTTCAGAAACTAAAACGAGTAGAATTTAAGGGCTCACTTTCCGCACATACTCTGACTCACTGAGATAGTAGTCCAACTGACTCGCTTCCGAGCAGTCAGTAGGTTTGTTATCTCTACTGAGCCTCCGAGCACTTTACTCACACTCAGCTTATCTGACTCGGTACTGAACCGTCCCTGCTGCCCCTGCGGACATTCAGCATACTGAGTACTTCAGAGAATTCTGACTGAGTGCGTTAGAGCATTTTTCTGAGTCTTTCAGAAAAATCTGACATCAGTGTATTCCCCCCATACACTGATTTAACTCGTTTCGGGTCCAACATAGTATAAACGCAATTCACCGGAATATACTGACTGGAAAAAGGGCCATAATCGTGCACAGTTACATCTTCAGTACAATAATCAATTCAAAAGTACGACCACATGTTCAATAGTGCAATCGCCATTTGCCGGAAAATTATTGCTCGATAAACTATAGTCCAACTATGAACAGTAATCACATTTTAAGTCTCTTAGGCATCTACTATTCATGTTAGGGTTATTTTTGGAAATTTTTGCACCTACATGCAATTTGGGAAATTTCAAGCACCTGCATAAGTTTTGAGGTGCTTAAAAACACCTCCATGTAATTGGCCCTATTTTTTAATTGATTGATGTATTATTTATGTTTATTTTTCTTTACTCTACTATTCACATTCTTTACTATTATTTAAAATATTATGTTACTATTGCTAAGGTCGAAGATGTGCATTTGAATGGCTTCGTCGTGGCCTTTTTACGATGGTAGCAATTTGGTCAACGATGGGGCAAAGCGATTTCCTTCGATTGGTAGTAGATTAGTCAAAACAGTAGATTAGCCACATAATATGTTACAAAGGTAATTTTACAATAGATAATTTGAAAATATAAATTTCAATTTTGTTATAAATAAATAGTTGTGGACATTACATATTAGATAGCCTATTAGGCAATTGTTGATAGGCGAACTACTAATGAGAGATTATTAGGTTAAATGACCAAGGCTGAGGAGTTCTCCAGGAGCTCGCCAGCATGGCCCCATGCCACGTCACCAGCTTTGACCAAGTCAATATCATAAGTAGCAGAGGAGCTCGCCCGATGCTCGCCCAGATGCATGATGACGTGTCAATAGTTGACCAACACCAGGAAAGAGAAAAGCTCGCAAGGGAGCTCGCCGACTTGCTAAGGAGCTCGTCTAGAGCTCGCCCATATCCAAGAGACAAGGTTGAAGTCCACTACTATGACCACATCCCAGAATTGCGCAAGGCAAGGGAGCTCGCCTAGAAGCTCGCCCAGTCCGGAGCATAGACAATAGCTATATAGGGAATCAGTAGTGATGTAGTAGGATATAGCAATGTAATAAACGCATAATGGTGAGTAAGGACAGGTGTAAAGGACACTTGTCAGCACCTAAGGCCGAGTAAGCCCATAAAGTGCCACCTCACAACATGCAAACCTATAAATAGGTCTCTTGTACTCTCATTCTCTCTCTAAGCTCATAACACCAGAGTTACTTTCTTACTCTACTTTCATTACTCTCTCTCTCTATAACATTATCAAGAACACTAAAACCTTTAGATTATTTTTTTGTGGAATTTCAAGATAATTTTAGCTACATAATCATCCAATTAACAAATTTCATCAACAATTTGGCGCTAGAGGAAGGGCTCCGAACCTTCGATCTTAACAAATTGAGAGAGAAATTGGGAGAATTGAAGGTGTTCTTGAGTAAATCCTCAAGAACATTTGAAGATATAAAGAACTTGCCCAGAAAACTGTTGATTCCCAGAAATTTGTGGACTGAAACTAGGAAACAAAGACTCTAAACGCATGTGTGCATGTAACTAAACTAAATTCTGGAAAAATTACTTGCATGCAAGGCTAGATAGATCTTTGCAAAACCTTACCTTAACTGGAAATTGACGAACTCCTCTTACATGTGCAATGTCTAAGGATAACACCCATACGTCGGTGACCACCAGGAGGTGGAAGGGACGCACTGCCCAGAAACAAACTGATGGGGAGACCTCACACCAGCGAGCTCCCCAGCGAACTAAGACCCAGCGAGCTGACGCCGTTCCAGTGGCACAAGATGGGTTGAACCCAGCCTTCCGAGATATACTTAGTGACCCCGGCGAGCTACAACGCACCATTGCTGCGCTCCAGAGGCAGCAGCAGCAAGGCGAGCTAGTGCGAACTCCCACCAACAATGTTAGGGAGCAGACTACCAGGCGCACACAGACCACCCAGCCTAGCGAGCATGCCGACGAGCTCCCAGCTGAACAAGAGGTGAGCTCCACTAGAGCTCTCCAGCACAGAGAGGCCGCTGGGAAAGTGAAAGTTGACGACAGGCTCGGCTCGCAAGGTGGGTGAGCTACTGCTTACACGGAGGTCTCAGCGACCCATCAGTCCAGAGAAGTCCTCCGAGGCAGGCTGGGGCCCAGGCACGAAGAGACTAAACAATAGTCGGCCCCAGCATCATCCCGAAGGGAGGAGTCAGATCTACGTCCGCGTAGGTCTGCACACGAAAGGTTGAGGAGGCCAGCCGCCGACAGACTAGGCCCACACGGTGCCCGCCAGTTCCAGCATGTCACAGAGGGCTGCCTCAGAGTGAGGGACTACCGGGTTGTACGTCTATGAGGCATACGGTCCTTCAACAGCCTCCACAGGAACCAGCTCACGAAGACGAGCTGGCCACTTTGAAGAAGGCGGTGGAGCAGCTACAGATGCAGGTAGCTGCCAAAAACGGTAGAGTTGACGCCACCGCACTCCCGGTGTCACCTTTGGCACCTGACATCTTGAAAGCACCGGTGCAAAAGAAGATCCGATTCCCGGTATTGGCCACGTACGAGGGAGAATCTGATCCTAAAGTGCACATCTGCAAGTACGCAGACTACATGATCTCAGTGGGAGCCTCGGACACTACCCAATACCGGAACTTCCCGCTGACCCTAGGGGACCCAGCCCACCGGTGGTTCTCATCACTCACTCTAGGGTCGATTCAGTCATTCGGCTAACTTATGCAGGAATTCCTGTCCCACTTATCTGGCTACGGGTCGTACTTGACCCAGAAGCACAGATTCGCCAACATTCACCAGGGCGACAATGAGTCAGACCAGCAATATATTGAGTGATTCGATAAGATATTGCCAGAGAGAGAGCCTGTCAGTGAGGACACGAAGATAGTCGCGGTCATGGCCAGGCTAAAGAAGGGGACCGAGTTATGGAAAGAGATGCACCTGTCATGCCCGAACACCTACGCCGAATTCAGACATAAGGCAGGGGTGTACGTGGCTATGCAGGAGGTACTACTGAAGGAGATTGGTGGCTCCGAGGATAAAAAGCCACACGGAAAGAAGTCGGGGGGCATCTACAAGGCCCCTAGAAATTTGAAAGCCTTTGGGGACGGGGATGAGTTTAAAGAGAAGTTGAACCAGGTGCTGACCGTCTCCATGGACCATGTGTTTGCTGCGGTCAAGGATAAAGTGATGTTGAATGAGCAGAGGAGAATCCGGCAGGACCGCAGCAAGCTCAACCCGAATAAATTTTGTGCTTACCATCAGTCCATCGGCCACTTCACCAGCGAGTGTCGAGACCTCCTGAAACAGTTGTGAAAATTCTACGAGGATGGCAAGCTGGCAGAGTTCGTCAAAAAGGCCAAGGCAAGGAAGGAGGGAGGAGACCGATGATGAAGAGGAGGAAGATGAGGACCGACGCGACCCTCAACACAAGCGTAGGGCGCAGCAAGAACCGACCCGGGAACTCCTTGTTCTCGAGGATCAGGTAGGACCTGTCGGGGGCCTTGAAGATGAAAGACTATCCATCTCCAAAAGATAGAGGAAGGCCGAGGTCCGGGCCATTAACCAAGTCCAGGAAGGTAGCTCCAACTCCAAGCCCGCCACCAAGCCAACTACCGAGCTCACTTTCTCTTAGGCGGACTTGGAGGGGATTCTGACCCCCACAACGACTCATTAGTGATCAGTGCCAACATCATGAACGTGAAAGTCCACCGGCTACTAGTGGACACTGGCGCATATACTAACATACTCTTCAGGTCAACACTAGATGCTCTAGGTGATTACTAGTCGTATATAGAACCTAGTAATGCTAGGATAGTGGGGTTTGGGAAGCTGTAACCATCCCCGTAGGTCAGATTAGGTTGAGTGTCCAACTTATATCGGTCGAGGATCCCGAAAGGAGACTGACTAGGCTCATATATTTCGTTGTCGTTGACCAGCATTCCACCTACAACAGGTTCCTCGGTCGTCCTTTCATTCATGAATTCAAAGCGGCATGTTCAACCTACTACTACTATTTAAAGTTTCCAACTCCAAAAGGTGCTGGTACAATCAAGGGCGACCAAAAAAAGGCAAGAGAGTGTTTACTCCAAATAAAAAATGGTCAAGTAAAAAGTCTGTAAAGCAAGTACTTATACTTGAAGACGAATTACAGATTCCAGCAGACGAGCCTAACATCCTAGACATCATCTTAGTAGAAACTGAGTTGATGGAGGTGGACAATCAGCCGAAGGAGACAGCGGAGGGGATTGAAAATGACCAAGTTAATGAACCGGTGGAAGATCAACGACCGGCACCAATGGAGGTTGACGAAGTCCCCCAAGCGGGAGAACCATCCAACCCAGTCCCTCAAGAGGCGGAGGAGGCCCGAGAACCGACATGCGCCAATGAAGGAGATGATGACCTCGAACCTCGAGTAGGTTACTAGCCAATGGTGAAGGAGGACTGGGACGAGCTTATCAGTGACCAGAGATGGAAAAATAAAAAGAGAAAAGCTACCCCCGTGGAGGAGTTGAGAGCAATCCAGGTGGACCCGGACAAGATAGACTTAGAACTTTTTATAGGTTCTGAGCTGTCCGAGCCGTACAGAAGCAAGATGGAGGAATTCTTGAAGTCCAACCTGGACGTGTTTGCCTGGTCCCATGAAGACATGATGGGAATCCCGCTGGAGTACGCGTGCCACAGATTAAACATTGACCTAACGAGGAAACCAGTACGTCAAAAGCGAAGGAAGTACAGACCAGACAAGTATGAAGCGTTGACCATGGAGGTGAAGAAATTGCTTGATAACAAGTTGATCAAGGAAGCGTTGTGTCCACAGTAGGTTACTAATCCAGTCTTGGTGAAGAAGCCGAACGGAACATGGAGGCTATGCATCGACTTCACGGACCTCAACGCGGCGTGCCCAAAAGATAACTTTCCACTGCCCCACATTGATCAACTTGTTGATAACGCTACAGGCCACGAGATGATGACTTTCATGGATGCTTTTGCAGGTTATCACCAGTTAGCGATGCACCCAAACGACTAGGAACATACGACATTCTACATCAACAAGAATATGTACTGCTAGGAAAGGATGTCGTTCGAACTCATCAATGCTAGAGCTACCTACCAAAGACTAGTAAATAAGATGTTCGACCAGCATATCGGACACACGATGGAAGTGTACGTGGACGACATAGTTGTTAAGAGTTTGCGGAAGGAGGATCTCCTAGATCACCTCAAGCAGGCCTTTGACATACTACGCCACTACAACATGAAGCTGAACCCAAAGAAGAGTAGCTTCGGTGTCCATGCAGGGAAATTCCTTGGACACTTGGTGAGCCAAAGAGGGATCGAGGTCAACCCAACCCAAATGAGGTGCATCATGGAAATGCAGCCGCCCGACTCGGTGAAGAAGGTTCAAAGGCTGACCGGGTGTTTGGTAGCTTTGAACCGATTCATCTACAGGTCCGGTTACAGGAATCATCCATTCTTTGAAGCAATCAAAGCTAACAGGCTTAGATACCCAGACGATTTCCAATGGACGGACAAATGTCAGAAGGCCTTCGAGAGCATTAAGCAGTACCTAGCCAATACATAAATATTATCAAAGCCGGAGCCTGGAGAGAAGCTATACCTATACCTGGCAGCGTTTGAGGTAGCAATTAGTTCAGTACTGGTCCGAGAAGAAGGAAAAACACATCTACCAGTGTACTATGTAAGTCAGGCCCTACATGAAGCAGAGTTACGATACTCACCCACGGAGAAGCTGGCCTACGCACTAGTGATGAGTGTTAGAAAGTTGCGGCCATATTTCTTCGACCACCAGGTGGAGGTGTTGACAACGTTTCCACTAAGGCAGATACTAATTGGCCGGACACTGCAGGGCGCTTGTTGAAATGGTCACTAGAGGTCAGCCAATACGGTATAACCTACCCACCCCGAACAGCGATCAAGGGACAAGCGCTCACCGATTTCATCATTGAGCTAACTTTCCCACAAGATCCAACGAGGGGGCGTATAGCTCCGTGGCACCTCTACATCGACAGATCATCGACTAGCACAACAGCTGGAGCCGGTGTGGTACTAATAAGCCCTGACAGGCAGGTCTTCACCTCAGCGATCCGAACTTAGGCTATCATTAGCTGTGGGGGCAACCAATCTTCAGATTTTCAGAGATTCCCAGCTAATAACATCCCAAGTCCGGGGGGAATATGAAGCTAAGGACCAGCAGATGGCATTGTACCAAAAGATCGTGGCCGGTGGCGCACCTGATCTCGATGTTCAAGCAAGTTTACATTAAACAAATCCCGAGATTGGAAAATACACAAGCTGATGCACTAGCCTGGCTAGCTACAAGTAGCGGTGAAGCAGAGCTAACGGAGGTCATCGTCACCAAGCTAAAAGACCCATCGACGTCCGAATATAAAGTAAATCAGACTTCGAGTGGGGGTAGAAAGAAGGCGATGATTGGCGCACTCCGATAAAAAATTACTTGAAGGATGGATCGGTCCCAAAAGATGCATGGGAAGCTAGTCGGCTAGTGAAGCAAGCAACCAGATACACATTGGTAGATGACCAACTATACAAACGTGGATTCTCTCTACCCCAACTCAAATGCTTATCTGAAAAGCAAGGGTTTGAGGTGTTGGAAGAAATCTACCAAGGAATCTGTGGGACTCACGCTGGGGGGGCAAGCTTTGGCATACAAGACGATCAGACATGGGTACTATTGGCCCACTCTACGCAGATATGTCATTAGCTTCGCTCGGAGGTGCCGGAACTGCCAAATGTTTTCACCAAACATTCGTACTCCTGCGAGCCAACTCAAATCGGTCTTTAGCTCGTGGCCTTTTGCAAAATGGGGTATCGACTTGATCAACCCATTCCCACCTGGCAGAGGCGGTGTAAAGTTCGCCGTAGTAGCGGTGGACTACTGCACAAAATGGGCTGAAGCCGAGGCACTCATGAAGTAACGCAGGAGAGGATGATCAGCTTCATCTAGAAAAATCTGATATGTCGATTCGGGCTCCTGCAGTCGATAAGTGATAGATAATGGCAGAGAGTTCGATTGTCAGAAGTTGAGAGAATTCTGCAGTTCGTGGAACATCAAAAAGCACTACTCAATACCGTACAATCTGCAGTTGAACGGACAAGTCAAAGCAGTGAACAAGATACTGAAACATGTGTTAAAGACCCGTCTCGAAGAGAAGAAAGGTAGTTGGGCAGATGAGCTTCCGGAGGTACTGTAGGCCTATAGAACTTCATACCGAGCCAGTACTGGTGAGACTCTGTTTACCTTAGCCTTTGGAACAGAAGCAGTCGTACCGGTGGAAGTCCAGAATCAAACCTGGAAGGTGGTAGGATACAAAGAAAAAGAAAACGACGAAGCCCTGGCTGTGTAAAAAGATTTACTCGAACAAACCAGAGCCTCGTCGGAACTAAAGAACGCCACCTACAAACAAAGAGCGGAGAAGTATTACAATTCCCAAGTACGGAACATAAGTTTCAAGGTTGGGGAGTTGGTATTACGAAGAAAGCTGGCAACTCCACCCGGTGTGTTCGGACCCAACTGTGAAAGACCGTTCCTGATCACCGCAAGCTGGGCAAACGGAACATATGACCTCGAAGATATGGAGGGAAATGTTTCATCATATACATGGAGCGCAACACACCTAAAGAAGTTCTATCAGTAGCAGTGAAAGGATTGGAGTATGAAAAGAAGTCCGTCACGAAGTGAATGCTCAGAAGAGTGCTTATATGCCCTTAAGTGAGGAAGCTACTACATCTTCTTGAGGAGTCTGTCCAAGACCATGTGTGTGCCACTAAGTCAGTCTTCCAAGGCCAAGATGATAGATTCATTGTACAAACGTGTGTCAGACACTGAAGACGAAGTCATGAAGAAGCTGAAGATCATTGTCTGCATTGGTTCGACGAGTTGAAGAAAACAGATAATACCCAACAGTTGGTTCCCCATGTGCTCGGATCATTGCATCTCATCCTCCATAATCACGATTTCCTCGATTTCACCTATAAACACAACTTCTTGCACAAAAAGGGTGAATAACACAATGTATAGCATATTAGGGTCAATAATGCACATAAACCAATCAATATCATATTAAAATGGATACAAAATGATGCAATTATTACCCTAATCATTTATAAAAAAAAACACACTGCTTATACATATGATTATGCACTACTTATACTTATTCCTATATTCTACTTTTTCTTATGATTTTTTTTAAATGTATATGATTATATGTTCACACTCACAATAAAATCAAACAAAAGTAACCAACCAAAAAAAATTATCCTGTTATCCAAAACCGATCGAATCAAATTTGCTAATTAAAATGAACCAATAAAAGCACAATAGTGATTTCCTCCACAAGTTCCTAAATTAGTCAATATCTTAAGCACAATTTTTGTTGTTGAGGTTGCCGATATATATATATATATATATAAAAGCGCAATAGTGGTTTCCTCCACAAGTTCCTGCCAAAATGCCTAAAATAATAAAATATTAATATGATAACTACATATTAGCCTATAACATATTACTCCACTATTTGCATACATTTCACATCTATTTTTCTAATTATAGTTTAGTTACTTAATATTTTTATTTTCACAATATATCTCAACTACATGTCAAATCAAAATTATATGTGTATGCAATAGGGAACACATTGAAGGTGTAAACTTTTATTTAGTTCAATCATTTTATCTCTTCTATTATTCAAATTAAACGTCTTATTTAAAATAAAATTTAAATCTAAAATATGAATATTTTTATTTTAATAATATTTATTTATTAATTTTAATAAATAGTTGAATACTTTAGTTTAAGAAAAAATTTATTAGTATTTTGAATATTAATACTCCCTCCTTCCTGTAGGAATTTGCACCGTACGAGAAGACATATTTTTTAAGAAAATGATACTTTATATATACAGTAGTGACATATGTGTAACTATATGTATAGTTTTGTGAATGTGCAAGCAAATCATATTTTTGTTTAGTAGTGTGCAAATTTGTGTGGGACGTCCAAGTAAAGAAGTGTGCAAATCCTTGTGGGACATATGCAGTATCATTTTTAAAATTTTAGTATTTTATTTATTTAAAGGAAAATTCAAATATATATATATAATTATTTATAAAATTGTGTAAAATTTACATATATATGTACATAAATTATATATTAATAAAAAATTGAAAAAGTTAATAAATTATTATTTGGAGAAAAAATAAATCTAATTTAAATTTAAAATATATTTATCTCATATTATGTTATCAATATCTTAAAAATTTGATTCTTCATTGGATCATAAAAGCCCACCCTTCTAAGATCTTTTCCTTCTCTTCGGGATCAAACATCAATTGCAACGATTCGATAGATGGTTCATTGGGATTGATGTCGATGAACAATACCCCCAAGAACCGTATAAGAAGTTTTCTCCTTATACAGCTTACGAAAAAATGATTTGATTCAAAGTTTTGTCTATATACGCAGTTCTAAGAAATTAAATGACGCACCGAAGAATAACTAGTTCATTTTAGTTGAAGGATGAATTGAAATTGAAATTGTCAATTATCAGCCTTAAAGTGTTAATGGACTCATTTAATAATAGTAAATTTTTTGAAAAATGATTTATTTAACCCATTAGCTCATTAACTATTCGGCCCCGATGATTGACTTGGCCCAATAGTTTCGTTAATCTTATTTGTTTAATACAGTCCCTTTTGAACATGTTTTTTTTAGTGCAGCCCTGATTAAAAAAATACTACTTATAAATTGGGTCATTTTTCTTTAAATAGACTGTCCAGAATTTTTTTTAATATAAAAGTTGTTATAGCCGGAATCAAATTAGGTTTTTCTATTTATATTAAGTATTATGTTATTATGTTTATATGTGTTTTCCTTATTGATCTTTTACTCCTTTGAGAACACTAAGGGGGCGCTTGTTTCAAATTCTTCAATGGTAATGGGAATGGAATTTCATTTTCCTTTTTTGCCCTATATATGTTGAATGTATGTTTTTATTTATGGTGGTTATATCAAGAGTGTTGTGCTCCAATTTTGGAAAAAGTGGACAAAAAAGAAAGATGTTGGTTGTGATATGGGGAATTGATTGATGAGGATGATTACAAGGTGAAGAGGGGGTAATCAAATGGGGGTGTTGATTACCTTATTTAGGAGGAAAAATAATGTTATGTATCTCATTTGTTCACATTTGCTACTATAATTACTACAATTATATCTCAATTCTCATTACCATTGAAGGGTTTCCATACCAAGCGCCCCCTAAGTTTTAAAAAGAGTAATTTCTACTTGATGGTTGGTTCAAAATCGGAATCTGAAGCACTCCTAGCACTGTAATTACGAATCGAATATTAATAAATCAAAGGAATGAATAAAATAAGATTCTAAATGGGATTTTAAGACCCTTTGAGTTTAAGAACTATAAAATAAAAACATAGAAGTTTGTCACCAAAAGTCGAACCGAAAATCCTAAATTCAAAAATCTTCGATCCGGCGAGTAACTACGGATCTTTATTAAGAATTAATTAATAAAACGAGTTAGATACAAGTTTTAATTAATTAATACAAGATATAAAATTTTTTGATGACAAAACGAGCAAAATATTAATTTTTGGAGCCCAAAACGCGACCGAAAAATATCCGTTTGCAACACCAAAACTATATCGCATCCCAAAATACAATTAGAACTCAAATTTTCCTCCTAAATACCCCTTAAAACCGACCAACAGCTGAGAGCTCGAAGAAAATGGGGTCAAAGTGTCCTGCCCATAAATTAAGGAACAATATTTTTCTTTCCTACTTTCCAAATTTACATACCAACCCTTGATTTCTCCTACCCTCCCCTACACCTCTTTGATCGGTCACATGCCCCCAATTTTCTATATATGCATTGTCTTGGTTCATTTTCCTACTTTATGTAAAGAAACTGAAGAAGAAAAATCAAGCAAACTCCCCTCTCCCTTCCTTCCATAGGTATGTTTTCTATACTCCCTTCTTACTTATGCTTGTTTACTTTCTTCCTTTTCCTCATGTTAGTTTCTTCTTTTGTAGACAGCTATTTTTTTGAGCTTATGTGTTGATTCTTGTTGTATTGTGCTCTATTTTTGTGCATTGCTTGATCTTGTCTCCACTTCTTTGCCAAACATTTTAGACCCTTCGTCCAAAAAGGTTTGGGGGGGGGGGTGTGATTGTTTTGTCATTTTCTTCGCAATGCTATTCTCATATTGATCTTTAGTGCTTCTATGATATTTTAGACCATATGCTGAGGATAAGGCCTTGCTTTGCTTGTTATTTTTGGCCATATTGTTGTTTGCTTTGAGTAGTGCATGCATAAGATATGTTTATTGTTGTGTGGATGAGTGGAAAGTCATGATTAGCGTAGTGGATTTATTGCTTAATTCTTGTCTTATCTTTGATACTTTGGATTTCATGATTCTTGAGATTTCATTGATATGATATGAGTCTTGATCACCCTAAACCCATGAGTTTTGAGCTATTTATTCCCGTTTCAATCTTGAACTGATGATATTCTTTAATGTGAGTTCCACACATGTGCATTATACTCTTGAACTTTACTTTAGTCTTATTTGAGGCTACATTAGATAATGATTTCACATGAGATGATATGACACATTTTTTTTGGTCTATATTGAGCTAGTTTGCCCTATGAGCCTACCATGATGTTATTATCCTTTGCTAACGATTTTGTGCCTATTGACCTTTCCTTTGGCTAACCACACTTTAAGACATTTTTCCTTCCTTTTTGGAACTCTCTTGTCTCTATGATTAGTAGAGTGAAAAGAAGGAAGGAAGATTGGCGATATGATGAAAAAATTGGTGACCAATGTGGAAAGAAAGTCCATGCATGGATTGATGTGAAAAGAAGGTTCATAGGCAAGTGCTTGCAAGAAATTGAAAAAGGGTTGACTTTTTGAAAAATTATGGTCAAGTTTGACGTTAGTGTTGTGAGTATGTTCACAATTTTGCAAAAAGGGAAGAATGATTCTTTGAAGTGTGATTTTGAAAGAGCATGAAGAGATATGCACAATTGCATGAAGAGGTGAATGATCTCTACTTTGATTCCTTCTATGCTTTACTAATCATACTTAGTCACTTTTACCCATATGTTCCTTCCCTACCAAAGAGCCAACACTACAACCTTTAAAAGTCCTCATTGATATGTGATTGATTTGTCATTTCAAGTGGTGGAGAATGTAGACTTGAGCCAAGCTTATGGTAGTATGTGTATGTGATGTGATGCATGATAGAGCCTAAACACTTGAGGGTTGAGCTAAACACTTATCTTGTGAGGATCATGACTCATTGATTTGATATTGTGCTCATTGATTTGATTTTGATAGTTAAGTGGATGATATTGTATCTTAGATTTTCTAGATATTGAGTAATGATTCTATGGCATTGATCTTGTGCTTGATGCTTCATACATACAATTATTCCCCTATCTTATCGCTTCGTTGCTCGAGGCTGAGCAACAATTTAGTTTGGGGGTGTGATTAGGGTCATAATTGCATGTTTTTACATCCATTTCTACATGGTTTTGATGTGTTTATGTTCATATTTGACCCTAAAATGCTATACTTTGTGCATTTAACCCTTTTTGGCTAGAAAGTTATGTTTTGTAGTGAAAATGAGCAAAATCGGCAAAAGACGAGCAAGTTCGTAAAAGTCCAGAAATTGTGAGTTGATCCAATGGAGTCAAATGATATACCATATCAAAGGGTTCGAAGAGAAGGTCATAACGGAAAAAGAATCGAGTAAATCGGAGCTCTAAAACTCAAGATATGAAGAAAACGAGGAAGTCGAGGATCGATCGGACGAGACGAAGCTGGGCTCCTGCGCAACCAAGCCTGGACTCGTGCGACCACGAGCCCCGATTCGTGCGCATCATCTCTGGTTTGGGCGATGGAGGAGTGGACCACACGAATCGATTCGTGTGGCCACTATGGTGCATTTGTGTGATGGCTCGGACAGGCCCAATTTCGAGGGTTATTTCGTCTTTTCGCGCGTTTAATGAAGGGCATTTTGGACTAAACATTGTGGGCACTATAAATACTCCAAGGATCAGATTCTTAAGGAAAGAAGTCACAATCTAGTTCATAATCATAGTTAGATTCTTAGATTAGAGAGAGAGAGAGAGGTAGTTACTAGTTGGGTTCATAAGATTTCTTCTTACGATTTCGTCGACAACTTTTGATCTACCACTTTGATCGATGATCCATTTATTCCTGCATATTCGTGTCAGCTAGGGCTACGTTTCTAGTGTTTGAATTTCATTTTCCATTGTCGGATTGTTAGCTAGCATTTTAGAGGTAATTTGTATCTTTCCAATTTCCATTGTAATAGGTAATCTCTCTACATTCCTTTACATTTCTTGTATGATGATGATTGTTTCTAGCTTAATTGTTCTTTTGTTTACCCAATTAGCCATGGGCTAATCCCTCTATGTGTTGGTGTATGATTCCTATGGAGTAATGTGGTGATTATGTTGATTTTTTGAATGCTATGAGATGTTGTATGGTCAATTTTCTACATTGATGGATTGTATGAATGATTTGCATGTGTAGTTGATCATAAGGGCCATTAGGGAGTTAGTCTTATACGAGAGTTGGACTATTTTCCTAAATCTTCTTGTAATTAGGCCAATCCATGCTAAGTGTTTGATAAAATTCCTAAGATAGTGAGAATTATCCTTAGTGAATTGGAAGAACAATTAGAGGCTTTAATGTGTATCTAGGGAGACCTTTTTGCGTGTTAGAGTGGCTAGCCAATTGATTGTACAATACCTTATTGTATGATAAAGTGATACCTCACCATGTGAAACATAGGATAGTACACTAGCCCATATCTCTCACATTTGCTCACTTTGCAACCCAAGGTGATAGGTAGTTTACTCTTTTGACGCATTAGCAGACATTAGATACATTTCCCCTTTATTGCTTTGTTAGCTATCGAATTGAAACAACAATTTTCCTTACAAATCCCCATCTCCCTGTGTTCGATAAATATTAAACTTGGTCAATTTTGCCACGACGATATAACGATCACGTACACTTGCGTGTGGACACCTTTTGGGCAAACAGGTAGATTATGCAATGTATTATTGTGGATTCATCCAAGAAGCAGAGCTGCATATGAAGAATTTCACGATGCTGTGAGTTCTAACACAACATATCTGGTGAATATGTATGTAAATTTTTTATTTTATGTGCATCTAATATTTATAACTGTGATTTCGATTTTTTATGAGTAGATTTAGTATAATTTTAATGTTTATTTTTAATAAAGTTAATGTGTAATTTGAGTTTTTAATATTTATTAAATAATTTTATATACACATAGTATTTATTTGATTTACCAAGTCAACATCCATTTCCTCCTTTATGTAACTACTTTGATTTCAAATTTTTAAATATTTTTTGAATTTTGATACACATTATAAAATTATTTGATACGTGTAAGTTTCAAATTTTTTATAGGATGGTTATATATGTCATATATATATATATATAGATAGAGGGTGGTTATATCATATAATATGTAAGTTTTATATATAGGGTGGTTCTCAAATTTTCGAATTTTTAAATTATTTGATACACATAATGTGTAAGTTTCAAATTTTATATAAGATGGTTAAATTATTTGATACACACGTAATTTAAAATTTTCGAATTTTAAATTATTTGATACACATGTAATCTTTATTTGATTTACCAAGTCAACATTCACTTCCCCTCCACATAACTACTTTATAAATACATACATATATCGTATATATTTCAATATTTATAATATTGTGGTTTATTTTTATTTTACAAATTAAAAATATAGGGTGGTAATTCATATATATATATATATTTTTTCATGTTACAATTTGTGGTAATTCATTTATTTTTTAACTTTGTTCAATAGGTACAAAATGTTTTTTGCATCAATTGTTGGCATTAATTATCATGGGCATTCGATCTTGTTAGGATGTGCCTTAGTGACTCACGAAGATGCATAATCTTTTAAATGATTTTTTTCTAATTCGCTACAAGCAATGAATAATATTCACCCTACTGCCATAATTACGTATCTAGAAGAAAGCGTCAAGTAGCAAAAACAGAGTTGATGCCCAATACAATCCATATGTTCTTAATATGACATAGTTTGTCTAAGTTGCCACTAAAATTTAGAGGCTAGGGGTTGAAAAATGCATTGAGATGAAAATGGAATTTATCAAGAAAAAATGTATAGAGATGAAAAACGAACTTCTAAATTGGAACACTCGAAACACTAATTATGTTCCATCCTATGTGAGAATTTCATAAGATTCAAGAGTTGATGTTGAAGGTGCACCAGTGTTATATCCGGCAATTGCAGGAACAAGAGGAAGGCCTAGAGAGAATCGTTTTATATCATCTTCTCGTAGAGGTTTAAGGGGTGGTAGAGAACGGGGCACTAGAGGAGGACCAATGGGTCGAAGGGAAGAAGGGATCAATGACAACACATTGCCATTTGACTTGAATGATGATATTTTTGAATCAGAAGGGAGTTTTAATTTTTTATTTTATTAGATTACATTTTGTGTAAAAATATTTATGAAGTTCAATTCACAATGAAACTTTTTATTGTTTTTTCGGCAATTTACAATTTTTTTAATTTTAATTATAATACTTAAATTTTAATTTTGGAATTTTTTTACTATGTACGTTGAATTGTATTAGCCACAGTTCTTTTTAGTACTATAATATTTGTAATACTATGAAAAACTATTACTAATACTATCCACAATAATTAGTAATAGTAGTACTTATTTTCTAATACTACTAATAAATAGCAGTACAATTACTTAAAATAACATAACTTGAACTTCGGTATTAAACTTGTTCAAGTTTCACTAGATGTGCGAATGTTACTAGTGAATAGAAGTACAATTAGGTTTTATCGATTAACTACATTATGACACTACCAATCAACCTTAATTTTTATTTTTTATTTATTTCACACTAAATTACTCAAAATAACATAACTTGAAATTTATTTTTAAAATTATTCAAGTTTCACTAGAGGTATGAGTGTTACTAGTGAATAGCAGTACAATTAGGTTTTATCGATTAACTAGGTTATGACACTACCAATCAACCTTATTAAGGTTTTATTTATTTATTTCACACTAAATTACTCAAAATAACATAACTTGAACATTATTGTTAAACTTATTCAAGTTTCACTAGAGGTGTGAGTGTTACTATTGAATAGCAGTACAATTAGGTTTTATCGATTAACTAGGTTATGACACTACCAATCAACCTTTTTTTTTATTTCACACTAAATTACTCAAAATGACATAATTTCAATATATTAAGTGGAGAAACTTTTATATTATATCCAGACCAAAACTCTTAGCACAATGTTGAACAGTATTCATATTGTGCAGATGAGGATATTGGGTCTAGAATTTGATGTAGAGAAGGATTTGGGCGTAGAGAAGTTTAGGCTTGCGAACCTTCTTGAGAGTGTTAAAAAAAATTCAAAGAGGCTGAAGATGCTTACAAGGTTGAGGAGGAGAAACATTTACTTATGTTTTGATGTTAAAAATTAAATTTATGTGTTGTTTGTCAAAATCATTTCTCACGCAAGTGTACGTGGTCGTAGTAGACGTGGCAAGGTAACCAAGTTAAAATATCGAACACAAGGAAACAATGTGATATCAAGCAAGTATTGAATGTTCACAAAGGCTAATAGCTAGTGAAAGCAAGAAAAGATCATGTTTTCTATCTACTTCAACAAGCAAAGTAAATCTAACTATCACCTCAGGAAGTGAGCAAGTGTGATGTGTGTGCATGGAAGTAATCCTACTATGGTTCACCTAGCATCCTATCCATCCTAGCATGCAAAAGGTCTCTTGGTGTCTTAATCAAGTCATGACTCTAACTAGTGTCTAGATCTCTCTAACAACACAAGTTAAAGGGCTCTATTCGGTCTCTAGATCTCTCTACAACACCCAATAATCTAATTATAAGGTCTAGGCTAATATGCAATTCTCCTTTGTCATACAAGCCACATATCAAACACTTGGCATGCATAAAATTCTTATAAGCGATTCAATTAATAGCTCAATTCTCATATTATTGCTAACTCATGTAGGCTCATACAATCCAATTAAGCATCCCAAGCATTCATACAATACATTAATAAGAGAACTAATCCATCAAGATCACTAATTCATGCATAGGATTAACAAGAGACTAAATTCACCATAGTATTCATACAACCATGCATAAAGAGATTAGCCCATGGCTAATTGGGAATGGAAATCAACAATTAACAATCTAATTAACATTATTGAATATTAAAACAAGAGAATTAAAGAGAAACTTACCAAACGAAGAAAAATGGGAATACAATCATCAAACCTTGAAAAACTATCTTCTAATCCGGAATGCAAAATACAAAATTGAACCATAGAAATGTAGCTTGAATCGAGACAAGAATGCAGGAACAAATGTATCGAAAATCCAACGGACGGATCAAAAGTTATGGTAGAAAGACGATTGAAATCTAAATAAGAACCCATTAAGTAACTACCTAATTCTCTCCCCAAACTAATCTAAGAAATTGGAATAATGAAGAAGATGCTTAAAAATCTGATCCTTGAGGTATTTATAGTGCCCACAATGTTTAGTCCAAAGTGCCCTTTATTAAATGCATAAAAAGATGAAACTGCCCTTGAAATCCAAGAAAATTGCCTTGGCGCGCGAGCAGAGGCCTTGGACGCGCGATGTCATGAAGTGGACGCGTGCTCTCGCACGCAATTTTCGCGTGATCCAGAGCCCGGACGCGCGAGCACAATAGCTGGGCGCGCGAGCACGATATTTTCTTCATATCTTGAGTTCTAGAGCTCCGATTGACTTGATTCTTTTTCCGTTGCGACCCTCTATTTGAGCTCTTCAACCTGGTATATCATTTGCACCCATTAGATCAACTCAAAAAATCTGAACTTTGTCGAACTTGCTCGTCTCTTCACCGTTTTGCTCGTTTTCACATATAAACACAATTTTCTTGCCAACAAGGGGTCAAATGCACAAAGTATATCATTTTAGGGTCATATATGAACATAAGTTCATCAAAACCATATAGAAATGATGCAAAAAGATGCAATTATGACCCTAATCATGTGTTTATATTTTTTTTACGTTTTTCTTATGTTTTGTGATGGTGTTATTTAACTATTAATAATCAATTAAATATTTTTCTCTCTATCATATTCTTTCTTTAATTTTTTTTAAAATTTTGGATCATCTTAGATAATTCACAAATAAAAATTCAATTAAATCGAAAAATATTAAACTGATAAAAAACGTAAACCGGATAAAAAATTAAAGTGATAATTGAATTAAACCGATAATATGAACTGATAATTTAATAAAAAATTATATGAACTGATATATTTTGATTTTTGTGATTGTACCCATCATAATGAAAATAAAAATTCGTATGGTTAATGTAATTTTAAATTTTACATCCTATAAAAAAATAAAAAAAATTCTCACATTACACAATTTCGTACTAATTATATTATATTTGTCACATTACTCAATTTTAAAATTTACATCTCATTAATTATATTATATTCGTCACAAAACTCAAATATATTAATTATATTTTCTCACTCACAATAGTCAATTATAGTAATTATATTTTTATCAGAGATGATATCTAATTTTATATGAATTTATTAACTTAACCATTTATCGTTAAAATGATATTTACAACACTCCATGAACCCACTAATTTTGTATGATATCTCAAGTTTTATAATAAAAATCCATGATATCTCAAACATACACATTATGTGTATCAAATTATTTTAAAATGTGTATCCAAATTCCATTACCCAAGTTTTATATATAAAAAAAATTATGGACGTCGCTAATATTATATTACCTCAATTCACAAAAAATACGCTCAGATTTTTGCATGTAGATTAATGCAATATGTCAAAAGATATTACAATACATTGTGAGGCCCGATATGAATAAATAATATCTTTGAAAAGTTCATATGATGTACTTTCCAAAAATATTTTTTTATTCATATCGGACCTCACAATGTCCCTTAATATCTCCGACATATTGCATTAAACCACGTGCAAACATCTGAGCGTATTTTTTTTATGGACGGAGGGAGTAAAAATTTACTAAAGTCCATGATCCCACTAATTTTGTATGATATCTTAAGTTTTATAACAAAAATCAATGATCTCACAATGACTTCTCACAAAGAAATATTTCTATTTTGGGAATATTGATTAGGGTCATAATTGCATCCATATATATATGGTTTTAATGAGATTATGTTCATATTTGACCCTAAAATGATATATTTTGTGCATTTAACCCTTGTTGGCAAGAAAATTGTATTTATAGGTGAAAACAAGCAAAAAAGTGAAGAGATGAGCAAGTTCAATAAAATTCAGATTTCTTGAGTGGATCCAAATGGTGCAAATGATATACCACGTTGAAGATCTCGAAGAGAGGGTCGCAATGGAAAAAGAATCGAGTCAATTGAAGCTCTAGAACTCAAGATATGAAGAAAAAGAGGAAGTCGAAGATCGACACACATGGATCGAATCAGGTCGCACGCCCAGCAAGCGAGCTCGCGCGTCGAGCTGAAGGACATCGCGCGTCCGAGCTTAGATCCGCGCCAGAATTACGCTTCCGTGCACCCGCGCGAGCTCATGATCGCGCCTCCAGCTGCTTGTGATAGCACGACAAGGCCGTTTTCCAGAAAATCAATTTCGTCTTTTGCGCGTTTTAATGAAGGACATTTTGGTACATGCATGGAGAGTACTATATATACTTCAAGCTCAGATTTCCAAGGACAATTCCACTCACTTTAATTCATTTTCTCAGATTCTTCTTAGATTAGAGAGGTTAATGGAAGTTACCAAATGAGTTTATTAAATTTTCCAACTTTCAATCTTTGATTACTTTTGATCCGTCCGTTAGATTTTCGATCCGTTTGTTCCTGCATTCTTGTCTCGATTCAAGCTACGTTTCTACGGTTCAATTTTATATTTCGCATTATGGATTAGAAGATAGCATTTGGAGGTTTGTAGCTTGTATTCCAATTCTTCTATTATTGGTAAGTTTTCATTGATTTCTCTTGTAATAGTGATTAGAAATGATGTTTAGATTATTAATTATAGGTTTCCATTTCCAATTAGACATGTGCTAATTTCCTTATGCATTGGTGTATGAATCCTATGAAGTAATTTGGTGATTTTGTTAATCCTATGATTGCTATGTGATATTGGATGATTTATTCTTTTAATTGATGCTTTGAATGAATGCTTGGTATTGCCAATTGAATGTTAAGGACCTTAGTGAACTAGCAACATATGAGAATTGAGCTCTTTCATGATAGTTCTTAATTGAAGGTTGTGCATGCTATGTGTTTGATGAAATTCCCTTAGGACAATGAGAATTGCCTAAGTGTTTAGTCACCCAATTAGAGTGTTAAGTGTCATTAGGAAGACCTAAACTCATTAACAAGGCTATTGCCTAATTGATTATCCAATTGAACTTGCATGATTAGGAAAGACTAGTACTAAATGAACCATAGAAGGACTACACTGATGCATGTCTTCACACTTGCTCACTTTTGATAAAAAGGTGATAGGTAGCCTTTACTATTTTTTGCAAAAGATTGGTAGATAAACACCCGATTGTTTGCCAATATTGAGTAGCTCTCACGCAAGTGTACGTGGTCGTAGTAGACGTGGCAAGGTAACCAAGTTATCGAACACAGGGAAACAATGTAATATCAAGCAAGTATTGAATGTTCACAAAGGCTCTAGCTAGGGAAAGCAAGAAAAGATCATGGTTTCTATCTATTTTAGCAAAGCAAAGTAAATCTAACTATCACCTCTAGGAAGTGAGCAAATTAGTGAGGTGTGTGCATGGAAGTACTCCTACTATGGTTCATATAGTGTCCTATCCATTCTAGCATACAAAAGGTCTCTTGGTGTCTTAATCAAGCCATGACTCTAACTAGTGTCTAGATCTCTCTAACAACACAAGCTAAAGGGCATATTAGGTGTCTAGATCCTTCTACAACAACCAATACTCTAATTAAAAGGTCTAGGCTTAAATGAAATTCTCATAGGTCATAAAAGCTACTAATCAGACACTTGGTGTGCATAAAATTCACATAAGAGATTCTAGGAATAAGCTCAATTCTCATGTCTTGCTAATCCATATAGGCTCAAATTATCCAATTATACATGCCAAGCATTCATACAAATTATTAATAAGAGAACTAATCCATGAAGATTACTAATTCATGCATAGGATTAACAAGAAACCAAATTACACCATATTATTCATACAACCATGCATCAAGAGATTATCCCATGGCTAATTGGAAATGGAAATCAATAATTAACAATTTAATCATCATTACTAAACACTAAAACTATAGAATTCAAAAGAACTTACCAAATGTAGATGAAAGTGAAATACAATCATCAAACCTTGAAATGCTATCTTCTAATCCGAAATGCGAAATACAAAATTGAAAAGTAGGAATGTAGCTTCAATTGAGACAAGAATGCAGGAACAAACGGATCGAAAATCCAATTGATGGATCAAAAGTTATGGTAGAAAGAATATTGAAATCTAACTAATAACCCACTAAGTAACTACGTAATTCTCTCTCTAAACTAATCTAAGAAAATGGAATAATGAAGGAGATGATTAAAAATGTTATCCTTGAGGTATTTATAGTGCCCAGAATGTTTAGTCCAAAGTGCCCTTCATTAATCGCGCGAAAGGACGAAAGTACCCTTGAAAATGCCAAATTTTGGACCCACGCTCGGACGTGGCTTGTGGCGCGCTCAGACGGACCTGGAGTGCAATGGTCGAGCGGCCGCATCCTTGTGGTCGAGCGCGAGCTTCCCAACTTGGACAGGTGAAATCCACTCGGACACAGAAGGCAATCCGCTCGGACACAGAAGGCCATCCCCTCGGACACAGTGTATCTTCAATGTCCGATTTTCAACTTTTGCGTTTTCGATTCCACAGCTCGTTCGATCTTCCTAGGGTCTCCAATTGAGTATTTTAGACATCTCCATGAGCTCGGATTCCATCATTTCACCTCCTATAATTGGGAATTTCTCGTTTTTGCTCATTTTCACCTATAAAGCACATTTTCTTGCCAACAAAGGGTCAATTGCACAATATATAGCATTTTAGGGTCAAATATGAACATAAACCAATCAATATAACACCAAAATAGATGCTAAATGATGCAATTATGACCCTAATCACACCCTCAATTGTTGCACGACCTCGAGCAACGAAGCGATAAGATAGGGGAATAATTGTATCAATGAAGCATCAAGCACAAGTCAAATGCCATGAAAGTATCAATCAATATCAAGCAAGTCTAGAATGCAATATCACATAATCAACTATCAACAATGAATCAATAAGCAAGATATCAAATCAATGAGTCAAGATCCTCACAAGATAAGTGTATAGCTCAACCTTCAAGTGTATGAAGTTCTCTCAATCATCACACCACATACACATACTACCATAAGCTTGGCTCAAGTCTAAATTCTCCACCACTTGAAATGACAAATCATTCACACGTCAATGAGGACTTTCATAATGTTGTAGTGTTTGCTCTTTGGTAGGGAAGGAATGTATGGATAAAAGTGATTAAGTTTGATTAGTAAAGCAAGAAGGAATCAACATAGAGAACATTCATCCCTTCTTGCAAGTAGCAATCTCATCTTCATGCTCTTCCTAAATCACACTTTTCAAAGATCATTCTTCCCTTTTTTTGCAAATTTTTTACCATACTCACAACAAAAGTCAACTTGACCATATTCTCAACAAAAGTCAACCTTTTTCTAGGCTTTGCTAGCACTTACTCTTGAACCTTCTTTTCACATCAATCCATGCATACTTGAATTTCTTTCCACCTTAGCCACCATTATCTTCATTATATCACCAATCTTCCTTCCTTCTTTTTACTCTAATAATCATAAGGACAAGAGAGTTCAAAAAAGGAAGGATGAATGGCTTAAAGTGTGGTTAGCCAAAGGAAAGGTCTATAGGTACAAAAGGACAAACAATGGATTATAATATCATTGGTAGGCTCACAGAGGCTAAGTGACTCAATATAGATAAAAAATGGCCTCAAACCATATCATGTGAAATCTTCATCTAATGTAGCCTCAAATAAGACCAAAGACAAGTTCTACAGTAACATGTATGTGTGTGGAACTCATATTAAAGAATATCATCCGTTCAATATTGAAACGGGCATAAATGGCTCAAACCTCACGGGCAAAAGTAGTTGATCAAGACTCATATCATATCCAACATGCTCATATCATCAATGTCTCAAGAATCATAGAATCAACTACAATCTAAACAAGACAAGAATAAAGTAATTAGTCCACTACATCTAACATGAACTATCAACATCATCCACACAATCATAAGACTATCTCATGCATCACTACTCTCAACTACCAACAAATATGGCAATCATAATAAGCAAAACAAGTCATTCCACTAGGCATATGATCTCAAGACATCAAGAAGCTACTACAATCATCAAAAGCATAGCATTGCAATGAGATTTGTACAACGAACACACCCCCCCAAACTTTTTTGGACCAAGGGTCTAAAAAGTTTGGCAAAGTGGAGAAAAGATCATGCAATGCTCAAATCAACACACAATACTCATAGAATCCACAATTAAGCTCACAATAGCAATCTAAAATCAAGCAAACTAAACCTAGGAATAGAAACAAATAGGGAGAGATAAGTGTAAAGACATACCTTGAGTTGGGATTAAGAATAGGAGAGTGAATTGCCACTTACACGAAAATTTCCTTCTTGGCCAAGTGAGAGAGAATTCTCCTCAAGACATCTTTCTGAAGCTTACAAATCACATCAATTACCATTGGAAATAAAAAATTTGAAGAATGAACACCCCCCCCCCCCCCAATTTTTTGGATCAAGGATCCTATAAGTTTGGAAAAAAGTGATGAAAATAGTATTTGCAATGAATCAATGAATCAACTTATGCATATACAAGCTTAACTCAACCAAGGAACACAATATATACCAATAGGCAACACCCCCAAACTAGGATAAATCACATGCACCAACCAAGGTAAGAAAACACACTACCTCATATGAAGCAAATCAAAACAATTAAACATTATCTAAACTACAAAGCAAACCTAATAAACAAGAAAACTTTTAGGATGGGTTGCCTCCCATCTAGCGCTTGGATTTAACGTCCCCTAGCCGGACGACACCAATGTTAGCTAAATGGCCAAGGATATATATCATTCTTGCCAGCAAACAACAATCTCATAGCATCATGATCAAGGAAACATGTAAGATTTCTACCCCAAACATCCACTTTCCTTTTCAATTTATACCTATAAGCATATGCATATTCTTCTTCTCTTCTCAACATACCAATCCACCCCCATCTCATACTATCAAAGATATTCAAGAGGACTCTCAATTCAATATTATCATCAATCAATTCCAGAGGTAAGACAAATTCACAATAAACAACATTCTCAATTAAAGCACAAGTAGAAGAATCTAAAGGTTTATAAATGCACATTTCTCCTTGAAACTCATCTTCTACTTCATTTTGTTGTTTCTCCTCAATGAAGCTCATGTCCAAAAGTGGACCTTCATCTTCCTCTTCTTGTCCTTTCTCTTTTTCTCCTCTTGAATCGTCTCCTTCCTTATCCTCCACTTTTTGATTTTGATTCCTATCAATCCATTCAAAGGAAGTATCATATTCAATATCATTAATAAGAGGATTAATATTATTCTCAATATTATCATGAAGAGGATTAATAGAACTCTTAATATAGGAAATTTCTTGAACACAAGTCTCTTTGATCTCCTCAAACTTAACATCCTCTTTGAGAATCTTCTTATCAAAATCAAAGGAATCATAAAGGTCCTTGTATTCATCATGATCATCCTCTTCACTCTCAATTTCTTCTTCATCCTCTTTCTTTTCACTCTCTCCTCTTTTCTCTTCTAGTCCATCCTTCTCTTCTTCTTGATCCCTAATAAATTCAACTTGAGAAATGTTATAAGCAATATCACCAATAAGAATAGTAATATCATACTCAAATGAATCATGAGAAGGATTAGTAGAAATTTTAGAATTAGAAAAATCTTGAAAAGAAAGAGCTTTGTTCTCCTTAAGATCATCATCATCATCTTCATCTTCCACATTCCCTTCTTCCCCCATGCTTTCCACTTCCCCTTCAACTTCATCATCTAAAATACCCCCATCTTCCTCCTCACAATTGACTTGGGTGAACAATTGGTCCAAGTAGAGCCCTAACTTCTCAATTCGTACACTACAAGCCCATTGTTCAAATTGGAACTCCAAGTTCTTGATTTGGTCACCTTGAGTTTTGGAAATTTTATTAAACTTCTTGTTTGTCTCCTCAAAGTGTTTTTCATCTTCGATTCTCATCTCTTCCAATTGCTTAAGAATTTGAGTTAGAGCCTCATCTAAATATCTAGGAGGAGTTTCTTCATGATGGCAAGGCATAGGAATGGGTGGAGGGTAGGAGTATGGCTCTTCATAAGAGGTGTAGAAATATGGATCCTTAAAAGAGTAGGAATCTTGATATGTGTACGAATTAGGAAAATAAGGATCTTCTTGTGGTGGTGGTGGAGTTTGGGCTTAGTTTCCATACATCATTCGCATGACGTCCTTCATTTTTTACTCAAGCACGAACACACGATCACGTTGTATACGAGGATGTGGGTAAGGTTGATAAGTGTATGAATTAGGAGAGTATGTGTATTGTGGAGAAAACGAGCAATGGTTGTATTCGCCCATCTTCAAGTAAGTTCACTCCTACAAAAATAAGTAAAGTATCAACACTCACCAAGAATGATTAAAAACACAAAAAGAAACAAAGTAAAAATTAATAAAACCGTAACAAAGTGATTGTTTACCCGGCAACGGTGCTAAAAACTTGTTTGCCAATATTGAGTAGCTCTCACGCAAGTGTACGTGGTCGTAGTAGATGTGGCAAGGTAACCAACTTAAAATATCGAACACAGGGAAACGATGCGATATCAAGCAGGTATTGAATGTTCACAAAGGCTCTAGCTATGAAAAGTAAGAAAAGATCATGGTTTCTATCTACCTTAGCAAAGCAAAGTAAATCTAACTATCGCCTCTAGGAAGTGAGCAAATGAGTGAGGTGTGTGCATGGAAGTACTCCTACTATGGTTCATCTAGTGTCCTATCCATCCTAGCATACAAAAGGTCTCTTGGTGTCTTAATCAAGCCATGACTCTAAATAGTATCTAGATCTCTCTAACTACACAAGCTAAAGGGCTATATTAGGTGTCTAGATCTCTCTACAACAACTAATACTCTAATTAAGAGGTCTAGGCTTAAATGCAATTCTCATTGGTCATAAAAGCCATTAATCAAACACTTGGTGTGCATAAAATTCACTTAAGAGATTCTAGGAATAAGCTCAATTCTCATGTCTTGCTAATCCATATAGGCTCAAATTATCCAATTATACATGCCAAGCATTCATACAAATCATTAATAAGAGAACTAATCCATCAAGATCACTAATACATGCATAGGATTAACAAGAAATCAAATTACACCATAGTATTCATACAACCATGCATCAAGAGATTAGCCTATGGCTAATTGGAAATGGAAATCAACAATTAACAATCTAATCATCATTACTAAACACTAAAACAATAGAATTCAAGAGAACTTACCAAATGTAGATGGAATTGAAATACAATCATCAAACCTTGAAATGCTATCTTCTAATCCGGAATGCGAAATACAAAATTGAATTGTAGGAATGTAGGTTGAATCGAGACAAGAATGCAGGAACAAACGGATCAAAAATCCAACGGACGGATCAAAAGTTATGGTAGAATGAACATTGAAATCTAACTAAGAACACACTAAGTAACTACCTAATTCTCTCTCTAAACTAATCTAAGAAAATGGAATAATGAAGAATATTATTAAAAATCTGATCCTTGAGGTATTTAAAGTGCCCACAATGTTTAGTCCAAAGTGCCCTTCATTAATCGCGCGAAAGGACGAAAGTACCCTCGAAAATGCTAAATTTCAGACCCACGCTCAGACGTGGCTTGTGGCGCGCTCGGACAGACCTGAAGTGCAATGGTCGAGTGGCCCCCTCCTTGTGGTCGAGCGCGAGCTTTCCAATTTGGACAGGTGAAATCCGCTCGGACACAGAAGGCAATCCACTCGGACACAGAAGGCCATCCGCTCGGACACAGTGTATCTTCGACGTCTGATTTTTGACTTTTCTGTTTTCGATTCCACGGCTCGTCCGATCTTCCTAGGGTCTCCAATTGAGTATTTTAGACATCTCCATTAGCTCGGATTTCATCATTTCACCTCCTATAATCGGGAATTCCTCATTTTTGCTCATTTTCACCTATAAAGCACACTTTCTTGCCAACAACGGGTCAATAGCACAATGTATAGCATTTTAGGGTCAAATAGATGCTAAATGATGCAATTATGACCCTAATCACCGATCCTTTATTGTTTCTTAGATACGATTCCTAAAACAACAATCTTAATTTACATTGCCCCGTTTCTTTGTGTTTGATATTATTACTTGGTCAACTTGCCGATTATACGATGACCACGTACACTTGCGTGAGAGCTACACGAAATTGGTAAACAAGTTTTTGGCGCCATTGCCGGGGAAACAATCACTTTGTTTAGTTGGGTTTGTTGTTTAGTTATTTTTTATTATTTATTATCTTTTGTGAGTGTTGATACTTGCTATTTCTTGTAGGATTGTGCTAAATTAAGATGGATGGATACAACGTACTCCTCGTATTCTCCACAATATACGAATCCTTCTATATCTCACACATATCAACCTCACACCTACTCAAACCAAGAATCCTACCAACACCACTACCCATACCAAGATACATCTCATAACCCACTACCTTCAACATCCTATAATCAAGGGAATTTTTAGCCACATCAATGAAACACTACTCCTCATAGTCAAGCAACTTGATGAAATGAAAAGGGAAGACAAAGGCATTTTGAAGAAACAAACAAGAAATTTGATGAAATTTGCAAAGTTCAAGGAGCTTAAATAAAAAATCTAGAGGTATGATTGGGACACATGTCAAAGCTATGTGGACAACGAGCTCGAGAATGTAAGTCTTCTTTAATTCAAGCTCAATTAAGTGAAGGTTGTAAGGCTATTGAATTAAGGAGTGAGAGAAAATATGAAGGACATAGGATGCCTACTTTTGATGATAATTGTGACAAGGGGGTAGAAGAGGAAGGGAATGATGATTTAGATGTTGGAGTTGGTATGGAATATGATATTCCATTAGGTGAAGAAAATGGGAAGGAAGAGGAGAGTATGGTGGAAGAAGGAGAGAAAGGTGGACATGAAGAGGAGAAAAGAGATATACCTAAATGGAAAAGAGCTAGAGAAGAAAGGGAGAATAAGAATAAGGTTGAAGTAGATGAATGAGGGGTACCCAAAACTGTGGTGCCCGTTCCATATCCTCAACGGTTTGCTAAGAAGAACCTTGACGAGAAGTTTAGCAAATTCTTGGAAGTCTTCAAGAAGTTGTACATTAACATTCCTTTCTATGAAGCTTTGGAGCAAATGCCAAGTTATGCTAAGTTCTTGAAAGACTTGTTAGCCAAGAGAAGAAGGGTGGATGAGCCGGAAATGGTTAAGTTAACAAAGGAGAGTAGTGATGTCTTGAATCGAAAGCTACCTCAAAAGGAGAAAGATTTGGGATACTTCACCATTGTGTGTGACATGGGAAATGGTGTGATACGTAATGCTCTTTGTCATATAGGAGCAAGCATTAACTTGATTCCACTCTCTATATTCAAGAGCTTAGATCAATGACATTTGAAAGGGACATCCACAACCTTACATTTGGCGGATGGTTCAACTACAACCCCAAATGGCTTCATAGAAGATGTTCTTGTGAAGATCAAAGACTTTACCTTTCCGGCTGACTTCTACGTTCTTGACATGGATGAGGATAAGGACATTCCCCTTATCTTGGGAAGACCTTTCTTGGCAACCGCACGTGCGGTAATTGATGTGTACAAATGAGAGTTGACCTTGAAGCTTGATGGTGAAGAACTAAATTTCTCAATACAAGATGTAATGAATCATCCAAGGGAGAACACTTCTTGCAACTCCATTGATGTGGTTGAACTTTGCATTCAAGAAGCATTTGAAGATGCTCAAACCCCTTTCTTTACTTCTAGTTATGAAATTCCTAATTACAATGAAGTAAATGATAGTGATTGTTTTGTTGATGATTGTGTAGGAAATGAAGAAGAAAGTCCCATGGATACTCAAGTAGAGGAGATTCTCCTGGAGATCAACGATGAGGAAAGTGCAACAAAGGAAGGAGACAAAGAAAGCAAGGACAAAGAGGAAGAGGTGAGGATTGCATTGAAGCCTTTGCCCGACCACCTCACGTATGCGTATCTTGATGATGACGAAAGGTGTCTGGTAAATGTATCCTCTTCTCTTGATGATATTGAACTTACTAAATTGCTTGTTCTACTTAGAAGACACAAAACGGCTATAGGATGGACCGTAGATGATCTTAAAGGTGTTAATCCTTCCTTATGCATGCATAGAATACGTTTAGAGGAAAATTGTAAACCTTTGGTCCAACCTCAAAGGCGTGTTAATCCTATAATTCAAGAGGTAATTAAGAAAGAGGTCTTGAAGTTGCTTGGTACTAATGTGATTTTCCCTATTAGTGATAGCCCTTGGGTGTCACCATTGCATGTTGTTTCTAAAAAAGGTGGCATGACTATTATAAAAACGGATAATAATGAAGTTATTGCTACTAGAGTTACCACGGATTGGCGTGTTTGTGTGGACTATAGGGAATTCAATAAAGCAACTTGTAAAGATCACTTCCCTCTACCTTTCATGGACCAAATGCTAGACCGTTTGTGTCGATATAGTTATTATTGCTTTCTTGATGGTTACTCCGGCTACAATCATATCATGATTGCGCCGGAGGACCAAGAGAAGACTACCTTCACTTGTGCCTATGGAACACATGCCCTTTGGGCTATGCAACACTCCGGCTATGTTTCAAAGGTTGATGATGTCGATCTTTCATGGTCAATCGAGCACATTATGGAAGTATTCATGGATGACTTTAGCGTTTTTGGTGATACTTATGATATATGCTTGGCTAACCTTGAGAAAATTTTGATTAGATGTGAAGAAGCTAGCTTGGTGCTCAATTGGAAAAAAATATCACTTTATGGTAAGTGAAGGTATTGTTCTAGGTCATCAGATCTCTTCCAAATGGTTGCAAGTGGATCGTGCAAAAGTAGTGGCTATTGAGAAGCTACCACCACCAATAAATGAGAAGGGAGTAAGATCTTTCTTGGGTCATGCGGGTTTCTATCGTAGATTCATAAAAGATTTCTCTAAATTGTCAAAGCCTTTATCTAGATTACTTGAGAAAGATGCTCCTTTCAAGTTTGATGATGTTTGTTTGAAATCTTTTAGGTTGCTCAAGGAGGCATTGATGAGTGCACCCATCCTCATCACACCCGATTGGAAGGAACCGTTTGTCCTCATGTGTGATGCTAGTGACTATGCGATAGGGTTTGTGCTAGGCCAATTACGAGAGAAGAGATTTCATGCCATCTACTATGCCTCGAAGACCTTCTCATCTACCCAATTGAACTACACTACAACCGAGAGGGAGCTCTTAGCTATTGTGTACGTTGTGGAGAAGTTCCGTCCTTATCTTGTGGGAACAAAGACTATTGTTTACAAGGATCACTCAGCTATAAGGTTTTTGATGACAAAGAAAGACTCAAAGCCTCGGTTGATACGTTGGGTGCTACTTTTGCAAGAGTTTGATTTGGAGATTAGAGATAAGAAAGGAAGCGAGAATATTATAGCCGAACACTTGTCACAACTAGTGAGAGAGGATGATGCTTTGGAAGAGAAAGAGGAAATACTTGAGAGTTTCCCGGATGAGTAACTCTTTAGAGGGGAAGGTGCTAGCATTTGGAAGATGGAGGATGAAGCACTATGGTATGCCGATTTTGCCAACTTTTTAGCAAGTGGAGCAATCCCCTATGGGATGAACTCTAATGCAAGGAAGCAATTTTATAAGGAGGTTCGTCATTACATTTGGGATGACCCCTACTTGTATCGAAGATGTGTGGATTCTATTATTAGGAGGTGCATTCCGGATGAGGAGATTGAGAGTGTGATCACTTATTGCCACTCATTACCATGTGGGGGACATTTTGGCTCTACAAAAATGGCTCAAAAGGTACTCCAATGCAGCTTCTATTGGCCTTTCATTTCTAAAGATTGTCATATGTGTTTTGCTAGGTATGATAGATGCCAAAGAGTGGGGGGGGGGGTTATCAAGAAGACATGAGATGCCTTTGAATGTTTTCCAAGAGGTAGAAGTCTTTTATGTATGGAGTATAGATTTTATGGGACCCTTCCCACCATCTCATGGGTATGTTTACATTCTTTTGGCAGTTGATTATGTATCAAAATGGGTGGAGGCGATCCCCACTAAGTTGAATGATGCAAGAGTTGTCATGGAGTTCTTGAGAAAGAATATCTTTGCTCGGTTTGGTGTTCCTCGATCCTTGATTAGTGATGGGGGTAGTCACTTTGTGAATAAGGCGTTGGGAAATCTTCTTGTGAAGTATGATGTGATGCATAAGGTGTCAACGGCCTATCACCCTCAAACGAATGGATTGGCGGAAGTATCGAATCGCCAAATCAAGCTCATACTTGAGAAGACCGTTAATGCAAATAGGAAAGATTGGGCTCTTAAGTTGGAAGATGCCTTTTAGGCATATCGTACAGCCTTCAAGACTCCCTTGAGCCTTTCTCACTACCAAATATTTTATGGGAAGCGTTGCCACTTGCCCGTCGAACTCGAGCATAAGGCTTATTAGGCTACAAAGAAGTTGAATTTTGATGAGAAGTTGTGTGGGGAGAAGAGGCTTTTGCAATTGCATGAATTGGATGAATTTAGGGATGAGGCTTATGAGAATGCCAAGATCTTCAAAGAAAAGACAAAGATATGGCATGATGCTAACATTAAAGAAAAGTCCTTCAAGATGCTTGATCAAGTCCTTTTGTTTAATTCAAGGCTTAAGTTGTTCCCCGGGAAGCTGAAATCGAAGTGGAGCGGACCTTTTACAATCTCTAATTGCTTTGCAAGTGGTTGGTATGAGCTAATGAATGATAAAGGGGAACTTTTCTATGCAAATGGACATCGTTTGAAGCATTATCTCAACTCAACGCCAAAGGAAGTGACAAACCGGTTGAGGCTCTTTGATTTTGATCCACCTTGATTTGAGCTTTAGTGTCGTCTGGCTAAGGGACGTTGACCTAAGCGCTAGATAGGAGGCAACCCATCCTTTTTGTTTCTTGTTTTTGTGTTTGATTAATGTTTTTTATTTTGTAGGTGTTTATTGTCCAAGAGATGCTCTCATGGTGCCATTGTTCTAAGGGGTGAGGTATTGTATCCTATCTCTTTTGTAGTACTTGGCTTAGCCAAGTTTGGGGGTGCTATCTCTTTTTATAGTTTGCTTTCTTTGCTTTTGCGATGAATTGTCTTGAATTTAATGATGCTTTTAGTAGCTTGCTTTGATTAAGTGCATTGCATGATCTTTTCTCCACTTTGCCAAACTTTTTAGACCCTTGGTCCAAAAGAGTTTGGGTGGGAGTGTGTTCGTTTTGCAAATCTCATTGTAATGCCATGTTTTAGGTTAATTATAGCATCTCTTTTATGCTTTGTGACCATATGCCTACGTGATGACTTATTTTTCTTGTTGATTTTTGCCATATTGTTGCTAGTTTAGAGTGATGGATGCATGAGATAGTCTAATTGTTGTGTGGATGTTGTTGAGAGTTCATGTTGGATGTAGTGGATGTATGATTTGATTCATGTCTTGTTTAGAGTGTTATTGATTCTATGATTCTTGATACTATGATGATTTGAGCATGTTGAGATGATATGAGTCTTTATCTGTTGGGGAATTAAATGCGGATCTATTCGGGATTTACGCTAAATACAAATTTAAGTCTAAAATTAATATCATGGTTTAAACATAATTAAATCAAATAATTGTATACCCAACAACAGGCTTTGCATGCAAAACATAACAAATATAATCACATAAAGCCCTAAACATTCGGAACTAAGGGATTTAGTGAATTATACCTCTTGAATAAAAGACAGTTTCTGAGATAAAAGGCGTCCTTTTGAGATGCTTTGGAAGTCCCTTTACTTGAATGGTATTGTCAGCAATGGTGGTTGAGATCAAAGGGCGTCCTTCTTGAGACCCTCAACTTGATAAACCCAAGAGCCTTCTCAAGTATTCCCTTGTCCTTATTCGTACACCCGGTGGGAGGCCACACGAATAATCACAACACAAGGAAGAAAATAATTTTGTTGCCCCACTCACTAGAATTTTCAAAAATTCTAAGAGAAAAAAATAATGTGTATTGAAGTCTTGTATCATCTCATATTTATAGTGAGAATACAAGATCTTGAATATCTTGAATATCTAATATTTCAAATCTTGATTATCATGAATATCAAATATTCTAATCTTGATAATCTTGAATACTAAAATATTCAATTCTTGACATTCCTTTCCTTCAAGATTTTCGAAAAAAACAATATACATATAATACCCATGAGATCTTGATTTTATTAGATATTCTTGTATTCAAGATACATATCTATTTTTCATAAAATCTCTCACTAATTATATATATATAAATTTCAAAAATTAATATAATTGGGCCCAAAAAATATTTCTTTTATTTTAATGACCTTATTCATTGTTGGACATTTAATTGGGCTACTTGAGGGGCCTTTAGGAGAATTAAGATTGGACCTCCCAATGGGCCTTGAATTCTAACATTGAGCCCAATGTCATTCAACCCATTAGCATTAATCTCACTCCACTATAGGATTAATGTTGCACTATCCATCTTAACTCATATTACAATCATATGGCTCCCGGTCATTATTTCCCGTGTTTAAGATTCTTTTGTCTGTTAATTAATCAAGCCACTAAACGCTTTAATTAATTTAACATCTTAACCTTGGAGTAAGGACAACTCTTTTTTATCATCATACCGGAAACAAATTACACTTGCAAGATTTAGTATGACGAACGTTTAGAGCCCACCAAGGGGACTAATCATGCAAGACTATCCAAGCACACGTTCCTCTGTATTAAATCTTAGCAACTGTCATGTTCTCAATGGCGTCACCCAAGATGCAAAGTATTGAGTCTTCTTGACTCTCTACCCATAACAAAATAAAGTGCCACACACGGATCACACACAGTCCTATTTAAGGGACAGAGGTTTAGAAATAAACGACTAGTGAGGTCTAATTCTTCATCCCATAAATCAGTACGGAAGAATTACCTCTCTGTAGGTCCTCTTCAATGCATCATCATGCACTAGTGCAATCCCTTGGTCAAGATAAGCCAATCTGGGATCTACACATCAACCGTTTACCATTGGGGTGTTCAAATCCCATCTAGGTTGTGAATTTAGTACTTGTTACAAGAAACTGATAATGTGATCTTACTGTGAGTTATCCGGGGATCACCACATTTATCTATAGTGTAACTTGTACTATTATATGAACGGATTGCAATAAATAAATAACATTCATATTTATCTAAAGCACAGTGATAAAAGATTTATTTAAGATAAAGCTCAAAGATTCAGTTTAGTTATACAAAGTAAAAGCATACTTTCCAATTCTTCTACTATTGATAAGTTTTCATTGATTTCTCTTGTAATAGTGATTAGAAATGATGTTTAGATTGTTAATTGTGGTTTTCCATTTCAAATTAGCCATGGACTAATTTCCTTATGCATTGATGTATGAATCCTGTGAAGTAATTTGGTGATTTTGTTAATCCTATGATTGCTATGTGATATTGGATGATTGATTCTCTTAATTGAAGCTTTGAATTAAGGGTGGCAAATCATGTAATCGTGTCGTTTATCGTGTCGACATGATAACGACATGACACGATAAGGTGAAACACGAACATGACACGATAAGATATAGGTAAACACGAACACGAAAATTTTCGTGTCAACACGACACGACACGATAATGACATGAAAGTTTATTTATCAATTTTAAAAAATTAATAAATAAATAAAGACACGAAACGACACGATAAGAACACGATAAGGACACGAAAATTAATAAAATTTATATTTTATTATCAATTTTAATAGTAATATATTTAATATTTTGTATTTAAAATTTATTAATGTGCTACTATTAGATACATATTAGTAATGTATATCAGATCACTAACAGATTAACAGGTTGCTAACGGGTTAATGGGTTATCTGTTAATTTTATTATGTTTAACGGGTTGACATGACACGAACACGAACACGACACAAAATATTCGTGTCCTTATCAGGTCGACACGATAAGGACACGAACACGATAAGCCTAAACACAAACCCACAAATTTCGTATCATTTTCGTGTCGTGCTAACGTGTCGTATACGAAATTGCCACCCCTACTTTGAATGAATGCTTGGTATTGCTAATTAGGGTCATAATTGCATCTTTTTGCATCCATTTATATATTGTTTTGATGTGCTTATGTTCATATTTGATCCTGAAATACTATACTTTGTGCATTTAACCCTTTTTTGGCTAGAAAGTTGTGTTTTGTAGTGAAAACGAGCAAAACCGGCGAAAGACGAGCAAGTTCGTAAAAATCCAGAAATTTTGAGTTGATCCAATGGAGGCAAATGATATACCATGTCGAAGAGTTCAAAGAGAGGGTCATAACGGAAAAAGAATCGAGTCAATCGGAGCTCTAGAACTCAAGATATGAAGAAAACAAGAAGTCGAGGATCGACCGAACGGGATCGTGTGACCAGCAGCACGGGATCGTGCGAAAGAGTCCCTGGTTCGTTCAGCCATGACTGAACGAATGCTGTGCACGAATGCATTCATTCGGGCACCTCCACGGGATCGTGCACAGCTCGTTTCTACATAATTTTGAAGGACTGTTTTATCTTTTCGCGCTTTTAATGAAGGGTATATTGGACCAAACATTGTGGGCACTATAAATACTTCAAGGATCAGATTCTCAAGGCATCTTAGTCATAATCATCATAATTCCAAGTTCTTAGATTAGATTAGAGAGAGAGAAAGGTAGTTACTAGTTGGGTTTATGAGATTTCTTCTAACGATTTCATCGATAACTTTTGATCTACCGCTTGGATCATCGATCCGTTTATTCCTGCATTCTCGTCTCAGCTAGGGCTATGTTTCTACTGATTGGATTTCATTTTCTGTTGTTGGATCATTTTCTAGCATTTAAAGGTAACTTGTATCTTTCCCAATTTTCATTGTAATAGGTAATACTTCTACATTCCTTTACAATTCTTGTATGATGACGATTGTAGTTACTTCAATTACTCTTTTGTTTATCAAATTAGCCATGGGCTAATCCCTTTATGTGTTAGTGTATGATTCCTATGGAGTAATGTGGTGTTAATGTTGATCTTATGAATGCTTTGAGATGTTGTATGATCAGTTCTCTATATTGATGGTTTGTATGAATGCTTGGAATGCATAATTGATTGAATGGGCCATTAGGGAGTTAGTCTCATATGAGAATTGAGCTATTTTCCTAAATCTTCTTGTTATTAGGTCAATGCATGATAAGTGTTTGATAAAATTTCTAAGATAGTGAGAATTATCTTTAGTGAATAGAAAGAACAACTAGAGGCTCTAATGTGTATCTAGGGAGACCTTTGCATGTTAGAGTGGCTTGCCAATTGATTGTACAATACCTCATTTCATGAATAAGTGATACATCACCATGTGCAACATAGGATAGTACACGAATACATATCTCTCACAACTTGCTCACTTTGCACATCAAGGTGATAGGTAGTTTGCTTTCTTGACACGCTAGTAGACATTTAGATACTGATTCTCCTTTATTTGCTTTGTTTGATTTCGAATTTGAACAACAATTGCACCTTACAAATCTCTCGTCTCCCTGAGTTCGATAAAAAATAAACTTGGTCATCTTGCCACGATGATAACGATCACGTGCACTTGCGTGTAGACACCATTTGGGCAAACAATTGCCAATTGAATGTTAGGGACCTTAGTGAACTAGCTACATATGAGAATTGAGCTATTTAATGATAGTTCTTAATTGAAGGTTGTGCATGCTATGTGTTTGATGAAATTCCCTTAGGACAATGAGAATTGCCTAAGTGTTTAGTCACCCAATTAGAGTGTTAAGTGTCATTAGGGAGACCTAGACTCATTAACAAAGCTATTGCCTAATTGATTATCCAATTGAACTTGCATGATTAGGAAAGACTAGCACTAAATGAACCATAGGAGGACTACACTAATGCATGTCTTCACACTTGCTCAATTTTGATAAAAAGGTAATAGGTAATCTTTACTATTTTTGCATAAGATTAGTAGATAAACTCCCGATCCTTTATTGCTTTCTTAGATACGATTATTAAAACAACAATCTTACTTTACATTGCCTCGTTTCCCTATGTTCGATATTATTACTTGGTCAACTTGCCGATTATACGACGACCACGTACACTTGCATGAGAGCTACACGAAATTGGCAAACAAATATACAAATTTTCGTGCGACAATCTAAAAAGGAAAGTATGCAAACTTTTGTGGGATGGAGCTAGTATAAAATATTTAAATTTTATTTTTACAATATAAATAATAAATTGATATTACTCATTATAATGTTTAAATTTCCTTGATTGTGAATTAAATTAGGGGTGGTTGGGATACCAAATTAAATTATGGCGGTTCTTCATGATTAGGATTTGGGGAGAGAAATATTTTTTTAGCATTGGGGATCACAAAAGAGGAACGACCTTTCGTATTGGGATGCGAAACGGTTGAGTAAAGAGAATGGAAGAATACATATTTCATTATACATTAACAATTACTCTCATCATTTTCATACCAATATGACAAGAACTACTCCTTCTAAGTTCCACAAAAAAATGATGATCAGTTCCACCCTCTCCAGGAAGTCTTATGTCGATGTATGAACACAAGTCCACTACTCAAGATATACGATATATTTATTGAAGGTGTGAATGTGAAGAAAATACCGCCTATTGTCCTATCTGATAGACTGATACTAGCATTCATGATGAGGATCAATCAAACAATATTGAGGGCGGTGGTAATGGTGGTGGTGTTGATGAAGATAGTGATGATTATGTTAATGCGGATGATTCTTCTACTTGATTTGATGGTTGTAATGCAATTTTTTCTTATTTAAATGAACGTGTGGACTGTATGAATCAGATTTAATTTCTGATCATACACTATCTATCTTATTTAATGTAAATCAAATTTCAGTATTTTATTGAAGTGTTTTTCAGTATTCACAGTAATTAGTAACACTAATAGTTTTTTTTTACTACTACTAATAAATAATAGTACTCATAATAATTAATTAATCAATATGAACTTAAATTATAAGGTTTAGTCTTGTATGCACCAGGTACACTCTGCAACTTAAGTTCATTTTTTAAAAGTTACACAAAATAATATTGAAAAGTCACACATGTTGTTACTGAAAAATATATCTTTAATGATGTAACTTTTCAGTAATAGATGATGTTACTTTTTAAAAATACACTTTGTTGACAGAATTTATTAACGGTGTTTGTTTATGTGGCTTTTCAACATATTAATTCTATCAAACAATAATCCAAAATTTTGTGTTCTTGGATGTAATATGAGGGGGGAGAGTAGAGAGAGAAATACTGCAGCGTAGGTTGTATTAATTTTCAGAATTGTGTGCCTTTTTTGAATAGTACAAGAGAGGTCTTATTTATAGGCGTGCGAGTGTGAGACGGCACCTTACGAGCCTATGTGGCTTCCGGTGTTGACGAGGGTTCCTTACCCTCGTCTTGGTCTCTCACACTGCTCCCTTTATCATACCTCATCCTACTACTATGCCTTAGACCAGATGGGCCTCATTAAAAATCTCGCCGTAAACCACCCTTGTGGATAAACCGGACGGAGGGAAAAAGAGCACACCATCGGAGTTCTACTCGACTGATAGGCGAGCTCGTCGGTGAGCTTCGGAGATGAGCCTAGGCGGTTTGGGCGAGCTCCAGAGCGAGCTCTGGTGCCTTGCGCGGCCCACGGACGTTATGCGATGATGGAGCTCGGAGAGACCTTCCCAGGGATAAAAGGCGAGCTCTGGGCGAGCTCCGCTTGTAGGTTACCTCCATGTGGGCGAGCTCCGCATCTTCCAGGATCCTGGTGGGTCCTGGCGACCTGCTAAGCCTTGCGTAATTGCCCCACGTCGATAGTGTTAGTTCGCCATATCAACACACTTAAATTGCACGATGCACTTGGTGCACAAGAGACTTACTCAAATAATTTTTACACATAATCACACATGATTATACAATTTATTATATTATTCATAGGGAGAAAAAATAAATTAGATAATCATACAAAAATAATTAAATGGCAAGATTAGTAATATAAACTAGGTTAATTAATATAATAAAATAATATTATAACTCATTGATCCACGATTAGAACTATTACTAAAGATTGTGGAATTGGTCATCGTATATTTTTATTTTCTTTAGGATAAGATTTTATATGTGCTATAATCTAGGGTTTAGAATATTACTATTAATATATTATTGCTATAAATTTTAAATTATGTGTTATATGTTATTATTATTGTTATCAAAGAAATATATTCATATAAACTAAACAGATTAAAAACATGAACAAATTAAACAATAATAATATTCAAATAAAATAAATTAAAAATGTATATAAATATTAAAATGTATTGTATTTTACGTATATAAATATATATATATATATAGATAGATGATATACATATTATAATTATGTATAGATAATTATATTTAATTAATCGATAATCCACCTATACTATATGTATAAATATTAAGAAATATAAATATGTGGAGATAAATATGAATCTATTTTTTTAATTAACAGTTATTCTTAATTCTTAAGTCTCAAATATCTCTTTTTTGGTTCTTGATCACAAAGTCCAATTACAAACCCACATTGATCACTTGATAATTTTATGCTAATAAAACATAAACAAAGTTCACGTGTATATGTATAAATGTAGAGCAACACTTGTGTAGAAATTTCTACCGTAGAAATATCCATTTTTGAAAAATTCGCGGATCTAAACCGGGTTGGGTCAGATTTAGACATTTTTTTCCAAAATTCGCCCAACTTGTAGTTTCAGGTTTTTTCGCTCCCAGGTATGTTACAATTTAGGCAAAGAAGTGTTACAATTAGGCAAAATCTGTGTTACTAATTCTTAAAAAATTAATTTTTTGTACTTTCCAAGTAACTATAAAGAAAATATGTATTTCTGCAAGTATAAATATGTGTTACTTAATTTATTTTTTATTCTCTTTGTTGATTTATGTTAATAATATTTTTTTTCGCTCACAGGTATGTTACAATTTGGGCAAAGGCGTGTTACAATTAGGCAAAATCTGTGTTACTAATTCTTAAAAAAATAATTTTTTGTACTTTTCAATTAACTATAAAGAAAATATGTATTTCTGCAAGTATAAATATGTGTTACTTAATTTATTTGTTATTCACTTTGTTGATTTATGTTAATAATATGTTTTTTCGCTCCCAGGTATGTTACAATTTGGGCAAAGGCGTGTTACAATTAGGCAAAATCTGTGTTACTAATTCTTAAAAAATTATTTTTTTGTACTTTTCAAGTAACTATAAAGAAAATATGTATTTATGCAAGTATAAATATGTGTTACTTAATTTATTTTTTATTCTCTTTGTTGATTTATGTTAATAATATGTTTTTTCGCTCCCAGATATATTACAATTTGGGCAAAGACGTGTTACAATTAGGCAAAATCTGTGTTACTAATTCTTAAAAAAATAATTTTTTATACTTTTCAAGTAACTATAAAAAAAATATGTATTTCTGCAAGTATAAATATCTATTACTTAATTTATTTTTTATTTTCTTTGTTGATTTATGTTAATAAAATATTATTCATGTACTTAATACATCATTTAATACCTTATATAAGTTATATAAAATATAATATATATTTTTATAAGGATAAATAAATGTTTGTGCATACAGTAACACACATTTGATCTTGCAGTAACACACATTTACTCTAATTGTAACATACATTTGCAGTAACACACATTTACTCTAATAGTAACACACATTTACTCTAGATGTAACACACATTTGCAGTAACACAAATTTACTCCAATTGTAACATAAATTTGCAGTAATACATATTTACTCTAATTGTAACACATATTTGTTCCTCAATTTGTTTTATTATATGAGCATATATGTGTTACTATAGGATAAAATGTATTTTTGTTAAGAATAAATATGTGTTACACATACAAATATACAATGTAACATATACATGTGTTACATTGCATGAAAAATATTTACTTCTACAAAAATAAATGAATATGTGTAGAAAACAACATTTAATCTGGTTGTAACACACATTTTACCTTAAAGTAACATGCATTTGCCCCAACTGTAACATACCTGGGGGCGAAAATCACAAGTTAAGCGAATTTTGGAAAAAAATACTCAAATTCGATCAGACCCGGTTTAGACCCGCGAATTTTCAAAAATGGATATTTCTACGTATCTAAGATCCGTAGAAATTTGTATATAAGTGTTTGTCATAAATGTATTATATAAATTTTAAATTGTAATCATCAATTATTTAATTTAAAAATAAAATCATTAATTATTTAATTTAGAAGTATATAAAGATCTTAAATGCAGAATTGAGATGGGGGATGGGGGTGGGTTGTTGGGTAGACGAATTCAATAGATGAGTTAACATTAAAACATGTTATTATTATCTTGGAAATAACAGTGGAGAGAGAATAGCATTAAATGCAAAATTTAAATTATCTTACTTTTGGTAAAAATATATATTAGACATTTGTTACAATACTAAAAATGAAAATTCCCATTAAGTCCTATTCTGGATGTTCAGAATATGGACAAATAGTGTTAATCTTTACATACATGACACTACTTTATATATAAAACACTTTTTTCTTAAAAATGTGTCATCCCGTAGAATACAAATTCCTACGGGACGGAATGAGTATTAATAACTTTAAACAAAAATATTATCACTTAAAAAAAAAATTGTAGGCTAGTATTAAATAATTATAAGATAATAATTATTTTATTAAAAAAAATATTATAAATAATATTTTATGACTTTAAATTATAAGTATCGTATATATTTTTTCATTTTTATTATCATTAATATTTTTTGAAACCAATCGTTAAATTAAATCTAAACTGCGGATATGTCATTGACGAATTTTGTGCCTTTTTATCATCTATAAACAAATGATGTAACTTAATCAATCAGATCCTATGAATTACCCCATATTTTTTTGCATGATTAGTGCAATCATACATTTTTTTCAAAGATTAGAGCAATCATACGTTAAATGTGCAGATGGAAACAAAAGTTGGTGGTATGATAACATGGTCAACACTACAATCCATTCGACTCTTTTTATGGGCATTCATATACCAATAAATAATATCCCCAATTTCCTTTTTCTTTTTTAAAAGAGCACTTTTACTTTATTTCTAAAAGAATAGTCTTTCTACCACTTATTTATTTGTTCTTTTGTTTGAATGGTTACTAAAATTTGAGTAGCTCTTTCGAGATTACATGATTTTTTTATAAATATCAGTATTGTTATGGATTAATACCATTATCATCTCGTAATTTATTTATTTTTTCGTTTTGCTTACATAAATATACACTTTTTCAATTTACTCTAGTAACAATTTAAATATATCCAAATCAGTCCCAAATAATCGAAAATTACATTACACGATGCCGTTTTGATCACGTGCAGGTCATGCGCTACTATTTTCCGAAAAAATACGGCTACTCTCGAAGGACTAATACCATTTTTGTCCGTTACCTTTTCTTTCTTTTTTTCATTTTGCTCCCATAATTATATATTTTTTCAACTTAGTCCCTTACTATATATAAAATATTTACTTCTATACTATTTTTCACATGTGGCATGCTAAAATTCACTAATTCACCAAATAAATTAAATTTAATTTACAAATAATAATTCTACAATAAAAAAAACTCTAAACATAAAATTAAATTAAAATCTAAAAAAAAAAAAAAGAGAACACTCACACTCACAGAGCACCAGATATCCATATTCTCTTGTCAAGTCCTCCACCTTCGTATGGCGATCTTTGTTAAAACTCCACTTCTGCGCTAGAGCTTCCCATGAATCCCACACTCAGCATCTGCAATAAATTGCTGCCATGATTCGACAGCAACGGGGATGACGATTGGAGGAAGTTGTGCATCTTTCACTGCTGCTTAGAGTTCTTGGGATCAATGGAAAGTGATATATTGAAAAGGCATGATTTATGAATCTGGAATTAATATTATTTTCATCAAATAATTAATTTTTTATTTTTTTTATTTTGGTCCCTGATTAGTTCATAATTACATCATTTTGCATCCATTTCTATATGGTTTTGATGAGTTTATGTTAATATTTGACCCTAAAATGCTATACTTTATGATATTGACCCCTTGTTGGCTAGAAAGTTGTGTTTATAGGTAAAATGAAGCAAAAAGGTGAAGAGACAAGCAAATTTGATAAATTTCAGATTTATTAAACTAATCCAAATGGTGCAATTGATATACCATGTAAAAGAGCTTGAAGAGAGGGTCGCAACACAAATAGAATCGAGTCAATCGGAGGAAGTCAAAGATCGGACGACACGAAACCATTCCGGTAGCGCCCCAGATGCACTATGGTCGCGCGCGGACAAGCCAGAACTCGCGCGGCCAATCCCTGGATCGAGCAGACCAGGCGCGTGCAAGTGGGTGCGCGAGTTGGAGGTCGAGCGCCGGCTAGTGCATGGTCAAGTGTAAGTTCGATTTTCAAAAATTTTAAGGGTATTCTCGTCTTTTCGCTCGTTTAATGAAGGGCACTTTGGTCTAAGCATTGTGGGACTATAAATACTCAAGGATCAGATTCTCAAAGGAGCTTTGATCATTATTCCATTTTATTAGATTATTTTAGAGAGAGAAATAGGTGGTTACCCATTAGATTAGGAGTAAATTTCTTACTTCTTTCTTCAATAACTTTTGATTCAACCATTGGATTGTTAATCCGTTTGTTCCATTAGCTTAGTCTCGTTATTAGCTACGGTTCGGTTTATGTTTTTGAGCTTTGGATCAAGACTTAGCATTTGGAGGTTTGTAGCTTATATTTCATTTCTTCTACATATGGTAAGATTTCCTTTAATTCTCTTGTTTTAGTTCTTAATAATGTTGTTTAGATTCTTAATTGTTGATTTCCATTCCCAATTAGCCATGGCTAATCTCTTGTTGCATGGTTGTATGAATACTATGGTGTAATTTGGTTTCTTGTTAATCCTATGCATGATTAAGTGATCTTGATGGATTAATTCTCTTAATTGATGATTTGAATGAGTGTTTGGTATTGTCAATTGGATGTTTGGAGCCTAAGTGGATTACCAAGACATGAGAATTGAGCTTATTCATGAATGTTCTTTATTGAATGTTGTGCATGCCAAGTGTTTGATTAATAACTTTTATGACCAATGAGAATTGCATTTAAGTCTAAACCTCTTAATTAAAGTATTGAGTGTTGTTAGAAAGATCTAGACACCATATAGAGCCATTTACCTTGTGTTGTTAGAGAGATCTAGACACTAGTTAGAGTCATAGCTTGATTAAGACACTAAGAGACCTTATTAATGCTAAGATGGATAGGACACTAAGTGAACCATAGTAGGATTACTCCCATGCACACACATCCCACATTTGCTCATCTTTTTATAAAGTGATAGTTAGATTTTACTTTGCTTTGTTGAAGTAGATAGAAATCAATACCCTTTTTCTTGCTTTCCTAGCTATTAACCTTTGTAAACATTCAAAGCTTGTTTTATATCGTATCGTTTCCCTGTGTTCGATATTTTATTATTTGGTCAACTTGCCACGTCTATTACGACCACATACTCTTGCGTGAGACACGATTTTGGCAAATAGTCCCATAATTTTTTACTTTCTCAATTTAGTCTCATAATAATTTAATTTTTCCCATATCGGTCTTAATTTACTAAAATTACATTGAACTATATCATTTTATCCATGCACCAATCACGTGCTATTTTTTTAAGCTATTTGGAACTGATTTGGGTAAATATAAATTATTATTATTATACGACTAAATTAAAAAAGTAAATATTATGGAATCAAAATTAAAATGTGAATAAGTTACGAGACGAAAATGATATTAATCTCATCATTATTATATATATGAAATACCAGTTCTTTAAAAGAAACATTTGAGCTTTAAATAAAGATACTTCATATGCATATAATTAATAATAATATATATTTATATGGGGCAATCACAATGAGGTGCATTTTACAATAGGTAAACTCAACTAGGTGCTGTCAGATTTGATAATTTCATTTAGGTTCAATATTTTTAAAAAGTTGATCTTATTTACAAAATACAATTCTAACACATTTATTTAATGTTACGGTTGTACCATCTAATATACGAGTATACTATTGAATTAATGATGGTACCATATATGATACGTTTAAATGGGTGTGCATTTAATGCACTAAAAAGTACAAATTATGTGACCTTATGCACTGTTCACGACTGACATTTTACTGTAGCAAATCATATATGTTACAGTTCACGAAAATTTGTTAATTTTCCGACAAGTAATTTTTCCGGTGAAAAATATATATACTAATGAATATGCAATTGTACTATTTGAATGCTTATGTAATGTAGTAAATTTTTCATGATAGTACTAATGTTTTTGTGATTGTACCATAGTATTTCTCATTGTACTACCCTTTCTGTGATTGCTAATATACATATTTTATTCCATGACTGCAAGAAAAATCAAACTTTTTGAATTGAAAAAATACAAATACACTAAAAATTTGTATTCGAAGAAAATAAAGAGTTTTAAGCTCTTGAGAAAGCCATTGAAGCAATTAAACAAACATCTGATGTACACACAAAAAATAATTAATTTAGAAACTATTTCAATCCAAACACATACACAATGTAGCATCTACAAACCAAATTTCAGACCAACACAACATACAAAACTCATGCTCAGTAGTACAAATCTAGACACAAAAAATAGAATTTATTTGAGGAAAAAGACATAATCCATTTAAGAATCCATGATCTACACCACCACCGTGCCCGTCGAGCCACTACCTTCGTCACTCCCCATTGTAAGCAAATGTTACCTGAAAAATGTATGCAACTCAATGAACTCGCTAGAACTCTCCATTCTCACATGCCAATCAAACCGGCATAGTTTCAGTTTCCAGTTTCCCGAATATAAGTGTGCAACCCCATAATGCAACTCAAATTCAAATCACTACCCCCAACCACTATGTCACTTTTACACCTCCCACAACCCCCGCCCCCGCCGACACCATAGCAAAAAAACTCACCTTAATCCCCTCATCTACTTCGAAGTCGCCAAGGAGTCGGCAGTGAAGGTAGCCGGACAGCTCCTCGTCATTCCCCGGCAACGGTGGATTCATAATCTGGGCGGAGAAGGCCTTCAGCCTCTTTTTGAAGTCTTTCCGTCCAGCCGACGATTACGGGAGACTGCATTCATAAGTATCTAATTTTGGGGAAGAAAGAAAAGTGGTGGAGAAGCAAAAAATACCGCAGATAAATCAGCGATTTTCAAACTAGTTGGAAGACTTCTGATTATTTCCAGTCAAAACAGGAAATTTATTTCCACAAGCACACCAATTCGAAAATTTTTCAATTTCTTCAATCGACAAAGAGAGATAGAGGGAGATTGTGTGATAATTTTGAAAAGAAGAGACAGAAGATCTGAGATTTGTGATATGAGAGAAGAGATAGTGAATATCTGATAGATATTGAGATATACAAAATATGATGATAAGATCTGAATAAGATTTGACAGTGAAATTGAAAATATGACAATGTAATTGATAGATTTGGGTTGAGTGATATTTTCATGATTAACCTACAGAATTTGGACTTTGGTTTATATATTTGCACTCAAATTAAATAAAAGTTGATTCCTACACCTAGTTGAGGTTATACATACCTACAACATACCTAATTGTAATTAACTCTGTTTATATCAATGATAATACGTATGCTCAATAATAATCTTTTTAAAGGGAATCAATTATAATAATTTTTTAAGATAATAAATTACAATAGTTCTTTCTACCACCGGATATATGACATATCATTTCATCTCAATATAGAACGAAACTACAACCACCACAAGAGGGGGACCACTTGGAATTGCAATTTATAACCGCATCTAGCCGAAATCACAATCTCCACAAGAGGCAATAAATTTTTCCTCTCCTTGTCTCGAACTCAAGACCACAAAGTCTTAGTTAGTGGAGCTCTAATCACTTGAACTATCCATATTTGACCACAATAATGATGCTTCACAATCACATAATTTTTTATATAATTCTCTAACTTTGTATGCCTATACTTCGTGTTTATAGTGGTTTATCTAACTTTGGTTCAATTTTATTTACATGGATCATATATATCAGCCGTAAGTATATTGTACAAGTGCATCAAGCAATTTAAGTATATATTGTTGAAAAATTACTCTTAATATTATCAGAAAAAGTTACTCTAGCTAGTTTATACCGAAAAAATAATTTAAAATGGAACAACTTTTAAATATAAACTATAAGAGAGAATATCTAAAAATAGTCTTTGGTAAGGTAGTAAACTCTTTTTTAGCCATGTGGAGTGAAAAAACTCTTTTCTAGCCATTTTCATAAGTATTTTACATATATGCCCCTAACTTAAAATTTTGTAGGTCAAATATACCCCTGCCTACATCCTTGCCCGAATAGTGCTCCCTTCAACATTGAAGTAACTCATTTGATCCAAAATATAGGAACATCATCTTCAATTATTTCCCATCATCAAAATCATTTGCCCATCATCGAAATCGTCCATTTTTTAATGAACCACCAAGATATATAAAGGGGGTGGAGTATGATAGGATGGGGAAGAGAGAGAGGGAGAGAGAGAGAAAGGTACTCATATTCAATCATTGCCCATCGTAGAAATCGTCTAATTTTTTTCAATTTTCATATTCAATCTTCAATTTTTTAGTAATTAAATATAATTGAACATATTCACATTTAAAAATCACATATCCTCTTTAATTTTCACATCCAATCGAAAAATTTTCCAGTGATCAACAACGAAAGAGGTCCATCTTCAATTTTTTATACATACTTCTTAGCCGATTTTCCCAAGAAGTTTTTACTACATGTTCTTGCAAAGCGATTAAGGTATGTAAAACTGATTCTTCTTCTCCATTTTGTCAATTCTCCACGCCCAAATTTATTTATGGTCTCTTGCATTTGTCATTTAACTGTATAATAATATTGTGTAGATAAGGTGTTTGATAAAATGCCTGTGAAAGAAATCATATTATATTTATTTTGGTGTCGTTCTAGTTTGTGATTTTTTCCTGTATTTTCATTTACAGCGTTGTACAATGAAATTTTTTGTGTTAATCCTTATAATCAATCTGTGTCAGAATAGACCTGGATAAGTGTTCTTCCTCTCATAAAATGTATTGAGTCACAACCCAAGGATATGTACTCAAGATTGCGCCAGCCTGATCTATCTGCATAAACAAGGTTAGAGTTCTTGCTAATCTCTTCAACTACCCATGGTGGCATGGGAATACTGCAAAAGACCACTATGTAATTTATCATCTATAAGGGAGAAAGAATATTTAACCTATTCACTCAATAGATGGGGGTGAATAGACCTTCAAAGACAATTTTAAAATTTTTCCAAATGGGATACTAGAACCTTCAAGTACCTTCTATAAGTTTAAATAATCAATCTACAAGTGTTATGGACCACAAAGCTTACAGTTGTAGACTATGAAGTTTACATTTACAAAGTTTCAAAAACTTCCAGAATAAAAACTAACAAGCATGTAGATAATATCAGAGGGGTTTTCACACTTCAAAGTGTATTAAAAAACCTCTAAATGTGCAGCAGAAAAAAAATAGTATAAGTGTTAATGAAAAACAATATGGAATAATGAAATTAACAGCTGCGTGATTAGGAAGTGTACAACTGTAGATTCTAGTTCCTTGTGAAACACATAGTTTTATGCAACTTTCAAAGTAATGATTAAGGTACTGAATATAAATATGCAATAAATAAAGCAATGTAAATGAGAACAACATGTTTTTAGTGGTCCAGAGTCTATGAATAAGACCTCCTATATCCACTGTTACACCACTCAGGTGCCAAAGTCACTAAGACAAGATCACAAAGATCAATTACAAGTATTTCCGCCTCAGAACTTGATCTCACAAAGATTTCTAATCTAAGTAAAAGAGAATATTTAACCTATTCACTCAAAATAAACAAACTCAATAAGAGTTTCAAAATATAAACCTCACAAAGAGATATCTACACAAAGTAGAATATAAATAAATAAAGTGTGAGGAAACAACAACAAAATTGTGATTCTTTTCTAAGAAATCCTAACCAAATATCCTACGAATCACAAAGAAAATAAAATTTGATTAACTCTCTCTCAAAGTTTGTTGGCTGTAGATTTGCTCAGAATGAATGCATGCTTGCTCAGGTTGTTGTTATTGCTTCCTCTAAAATCATCTTCTATTTATAGTAGAAGAGGTGTGTCTTATCTATTAAAAATTCAAATTTGAATTCTGGATAATGCTCCTCTTTCTCTATATAAATATCCACATGTGTGTGGTGCTCCTTCTCCTTCACACAGAATAGTACTGAGTGTACTATTTGTCTTTATCCTTTGAATCTGGTTTCGCTTTGAAATTAGTCTTCAATAATCCTCCAGACTTTAGAATAAACCTTTCTTAGGTACTTCTTAGTGAGTGTAAAAGTTGCTTCACTAATCTAAGTTATAAGGGTCTTGATAATCTCTTGAAATAATAATCTTATACTTTAATCTTCAAACGGTCTTCACAGTTGTAAGTTTTCTTGGACCTTACAGCTTCAACTCCTGTAAATTTAAACCCAGTTGTAGGAACAACTTTACGGCTGCTAGGTCTTGTCCAGCTGTAGGTTTATCAACTCTACAGCTGTAGACTTTCCTTTTACACTATAAATTCCTTACGTCTCAAAATTAACCAAATAAGATAGTATATACAAGAATGTATATAATATGTTTTGCTATCATCAAAATCTAATCAAAATAAGGTATTAAGAATTTCCCCCTATTTTGATGATGTCAAAACACTTATGCAAAATAAAAACTATATATGACGTAGCAATTGGATATTGCTAACAATTATACAAAATGCAAACAAATATACAAACAATATGACAAGGCAATAAAAAACAAGGTAAAACTGCAATAAATAAAAAAGTTTCAGATATAGCTTACAACAATTTAGATGGATGTTTGCCAAAATCGTGTATGATTTCCACGCAAGTGTATGTGGTCGTTGTTATTGTGGCAAGTTAACCAAGTTAAATATCGAACACAGGGAAACGATGCGATATCAAGCAAGTATTGAATGTCTACAAAGGTGGATAGATAGGAAAGCAAGAAAATGATCATGGTTTCTATCTACTAATCAACAAGAATTAGTAAAAGCTAACTATCACCTCAAGGAAGTGAGCAAAAGTGGTGTGTGTGCATGGAAGTAATCCAACTATGATTCCTTTGGTGTCATATCCATCCTAGCATGCAAAAGTTCTCTTGGTGTCTTAGTTAAGCCAACTAGTGTCTAGATCTCTCTACAACACAAGGTAAGGGCTCTATTGGATGTCTATATCTCTCTACAACTCACAACACTCCAATTAAGAGGTCTATGCTAATATACAAATCTCATTGGTCATACAAGTCAAATATCAAACACTTGGTATGCATAAAGTTCTTATAGCTCAATTCTCATTTCATTGCTAAAACATATAAGCCATACATTCCAATTAAACATCCCAAGAATTCATACAAGTCATTAATAAGAGAACTAATCCATCAAGATCACTAATTCATGCATAGGTTTAACAAGAGACTAAATTCACCATAGTATTCATACAACTATGCGACAAAGAATTAGCCCATGGCTAATTGATGGAACATAACAACAATTAACATTCTAATTATCATTATATAACACTAAAACAAGAGAATTAAAGGAAATCTTACCATAAGTGGAAGAAATTGAATACAATCTACAAACCTCCAAAATGCTAAGTCTTGATCCAAAGCTCGAAATACAAAAATTAACTACAGGAATAAAGATTTAATCACTACGAGTATGTAGGAACAAATGGATCTAAAATCCTACGGACGGATCAAAAGTTATGGAAGAAAGAAGATTGAATCTAACTAAGAACCTACAAAGTAACTACCTAATTCTCTCTCTAAACTAATCTAAGAACTTGGAATTATGATCTTGATAATGAATTGTCCCTTGGAAATCTGATGCTTGAGGTATTTATAGTGCCCTCAATGTTTAGTCCAAAGGTCCCTTCATTAAAACGCTCGGAAATACGAAAATAGCCCTAAAAATTCAGATTTTTACATGGCTGCCGACCACAGGCATAGTGGCTGCCGATCAGAGTCCGCAGCCTGGTCGCGCGAGAACCATTCCTGCCGAGCTCCAACATGCTGGCTGCCGATCACACTCGGCAGCTTGGTCGTGCGAAAGCCAAAGGTGCCGAGTTCCCACAGCTAGCTGCCGATCACACTCGCGCCTTCACGTGTGCGAGCCTTCATCTGCCGATCCAGGCTATGGGAGCACGACTTCAAGTCAGGTGCTGCCGACTTGCGTGTATGTGCTGCCGGTTTGGGTCCTTAACTCGGGCAATGCTTGACTTTCCTCGTTTTGGTCATATCTTGAGTTCTAGAACTCCGATTGACTTAATTTTTCTTCCGTTGCGACCCTCTCTTTGAGCTCTTCAACATAATACATCATTTGCACCAATTAGCTCAACTCAAGAATTCCAGAATTTCTCAAACTTGCTCGTCTCTTCACCGTTTTGCTCATTTTTACCTATAAACACAACTTTCTCGCCAACAAGGGGTCAAATGCACAAAGTATATCAGGGCCAAATATGAACATAAGCACATCAAAATCATGTAGAAATGGATGCAAAAAGATGCAATTATGACCCTAATCACACCCCCAAACTAGATTGTTGCTCGTCCTCGAGCAACGAAGCGATAAGATAGGGGAATAATTGTATCAATGAAGCATCAATCACACAATCAAATGCTATATATACATCACCTAATATCATGCAGTCTATCAATGTAGTGTCATCTCATCAACCATTTACATAACATCATTGCACACAAGATCAAATCAATGAGTCAAAATCCTCACTAGATAGTGTATCACTCAAGCTCTCAAGTGTATGAGGTTCACTCAACATCACACATAGTACATCCACTACCATAGGCTTGATAAAAGTCTCAAATTCTTCACCACTTGACAAGTAACTCATCATCAAATCAAAGAGGACTTTTTATTTGGTTATAGTGTTGGCTCTTTGGTAAGGGTGGGATACTTTTAGATAGAAGTGACTATCATACTAGTGGAGCAAGAGGTCAAGATACCTATCTAGAATATCTCTACTCTTCCAAAGATACAGCAAGTGATCAAGTTGCAACACCATTTCAACCACATAACACTTCTTTTCACACTTATTCCTTTCAAGCATTTTTCCACTTCCTTTCTTTTGCAATTTTTGCATCAAATTACCAACACATTAGGAACATAAGCTCTTCTTCACATCTTTTGATTCAACACATCCTCCACTTCTTTTCTCACATCTTCATCTTTTGTTTCTTTCACTTTTCTTCACTATCTCATCCACCAAGTATTCCTTCAAAGCACATGTAACCATCATATCCTCATTTCAACTCCACTAGTAATAGGAAAAATAAGGCTCAAAATGAAGGATAATCAAGCTACAATCATAGGTTGCCAAGGAAAAAGGTCAAAGGCACAAAATGACTAACTATGGAATCACTGTCATGGTATGGATAATTTGGCTAAGTGACTCATATAAAATCAAAGATGACCTCAAATCATTTTTGACAACTCATTACAAAATGTGATCTCAAACAAGACTCAATTCAAGTTCTAGAGTGGAAATGCACCATGTGGATCTACCATCAAAGAAATATCATCCGTTCAAGATTAAAACAGGCAAAATAGGCTCAAACCTCACGGGTCAAGGTGATCATGTCTCATATCATATCAAACATGTACACATAAATCATGTATCAAGCATCAAAGAATCAACTACACTATAGACAAAAATGAATTAAGCAATATACACACTACACTTAACTATGCACTATCTACATCATCCACACAACCATAAGCATATCTCATGCCACACTACTCTCAACTAGCAACATCATGACAATGAGATTTGCATATGGTCTAAAAACAAGGCATTCACATAAGCATATGGTCTAAAACATCATAGGAACACTAAGAATCAACATAAGCATAGCATTGCAATGAGATTTGCGAAATGAACACACCCCCCAAACTTTTTTGGACCAAGGGTCTAAAAAGTTTGGCAAAAGTGAAGTAAAGATCATGCAATGCACAAATCAAAGCATTAAACAACAAGAATTAACACTTAAGCTCCAAATAGCAATATAAAGATCAAGCAAACTAAACCTAAGAATAGAAACAAATAAGGATAGATAAGTGTAAAGACATACCTTGAGTTGGGATTAAGAATATGAGAGTGACTTGCCACTTACACAAAAATGTCCTTCTTGGCAAAGTAGGAAGAGAAATCTCCTCATCACACCTTTTTAGAGCTCACAAATCACATAAATTATCATTGCAAATCAAAAATTTGAAGAACGAACACACCCCCCTAAACTTTTTCGGATCAAGGATCCTAATAGTTTGGAAAAGAGTGATGAAAATAGGATTTGCAATAAATCAATGACCAATAAAGCATATACAAGCTCAACTAAACCAAGAAATCACCATATATACAAGAGGCAACACCCCCAAACTATGATAAATCACATGCACCAACAAAGGTAATAGAATACACTACCTCATATGAAACAAATCAAAACAAATAACACTATCTAAACTACAAAGCACACCTAATAAAGCAAGAAAAATTTAAGGATGGGTTGCCTCCCATCTAGCACTTGGATTTAACGTCCCCTAGCCGGACGACACCAATGTTAGCTAAATGGCCAAGGATATCAAGCAACGATTAGCATGGTGCCTTACGAAGCCTTGTATGGGCGACGTTGTAGATCTCCTTTGTTTT